>WSTZ01000333.1:0-15452 GCA_019632295.1 Tulasnella sp. 418 | reverse complement strand
TTGCCTCTACACCCATTCCGATGTCGCAGGAGAGGGCCTTGCAAGTTCTCGCTCCTCTAGTCCCCATCTCATCGTCCATATTCGACTCTCAGATCGGCAGGTCTCTCGGCGCTATTCTTGTCAAGGATTCAGTCAATCCAGGATTCTCCAATATAGTGTCCGCCGAATTCTCAAGGCAGTTACTAGCGTACGTGTCAGGAATGAATCTCGCTACCCTGAAAGCAAACACAATCGCTGCCGGTTCATCAAAGCTTTTCAGTCGATACCCATTAGCTCCAGTGTCTATCTACATCGGAGTGGTGTACGCACATGGAGTGTTGGCTATCATCTTCTTCATCGGTATTGTCAGAAAACCCTCTAGGACGGTTGTGGTTGGTAAAAATGCATGGCGTAGGAAAGGAGACGTCGAAACCGGACGAACACCAGTGCCAGAGATCCTTCTGGTACAGTCAAGGCTTACAGATCCTCTCGCCGTTCTTGCGGAGCATTTCTTCGAACCAAATACGGAGAAGTCCGAAAGGCGAAAGACCCTCACAAATGCTGGGGCTTTCAATGTACAGGCTGACGTGACTGATATGGTGGAAATGGAGAACCCTGACACCAAGCGAGTGGAAATTGGACTAGTTCAGTATCATTAGGAGATCGGTTAGAATGGGTAGGAACACCGTAGCAATGATTGTTTATTCACGACTTCGGGGACGGTGGCCGAACTTTCTAATCAAGCGTGATATTATCTACTTCAGTTTGTCGACTTCCATTCCACTTGTATAATTACCTTTACGTACTCATTCTATCCTTTTTGACACTGTGCTACATGTATTCTACACATCGTCATTCCCGTACTCTTTCGTGTGGACGTTAGAAATTGGCAGACTCGCCAAACCCTTGGCCAATCACAAACGTAAGCGATCTTTCAAGGTCCGGCTGTATTAGTGAGCTAGCGAGGCTGGATTGGTGGAAGGCCTATCCATCCACCATCCTTCCGTAGGCCGAGCTGGGCTCACAGAGATCCTGCCATCCGCGCGCTTTCTCGAAGACGGCAATATAATCTAATACGCTAATCAACACCTTCAGCATTCATAATTTGTCACTTGGTCAACGCAACGGCTCACCACCCAGCGATGTCAACTCTCCAACAACAACCATCAGGACCAAAGTATTAATCAACTTAGATCCTGCCCTTTGTTTTTGCGCTCTGGTGTTCTCTCCTCGCTGCTCACTGACCTTGGGCTCTGTATGCAATCCAAAGTCAGTCCTTCTCAGGCTCAGCCTAATGATCACACTTTCGCATCTCTCTTCCCCGTCTTCTCGAGGGCTATTTTCAGATGTGCTGGTTACATTGGAGCCTTTAATTTTCCGGGCTTAAGGCTCCAGTTGTGAATTGTCAATCAGATCTTCCTAGGCCACACCTCGTTAATTATCACTTTGCTCCGTTCTTACAATACTACTCATCGACATTAGATGGACAGGAACCGTCGACCTCCTGTGAGCCTAATTCTGAGAGCTCGATTCTTCGTATATTTCTGTGGCGAAGTATCAACCTCCTGGGGCTATAGCTCGCTAGCTACACCTTTAGCCTTCTCTTACGTGTACCTTGCGCGTTTTAACTCGTCAGAGTCATACGGTTAGGAAGCATGAACATCTTCAGGCTTTAGCTCGTATGTTAACGTCCATGTTGATTTTCAGAGGCATGGCTTATTCATATGGTTCTGCATGGGATCGGTCACTTCCGTGCGTACGACATGTTATCATATTGCTTTGCTAGGCTTGAACCGTCTTTCTCGTTACATTTGAGTTCGTATCGGAACAGGAGCCGAAATAGGTCTGCTTCACTGGAGCAGCAGTCCCGTTGTACGCATGCATCTCGGGGGGAGCTTGGTGCACTCAACCAAACACTGGTCTTGAACCGCGCCTGCTCCAGTGCAAACTTCGGAAACCTGGGTCGACCAATTAATCATTGAGACTGCTGAATGTTTTACCATCAGCTGATTGCAGGTACTTCGCTCCCTTTACTTCTTACGCATTCCGCTAATAGTGTGCATGTTGATCATTAGGATGAAATGCTGTAATACATTGCATAGGCTAACCCAATAAAGCAACTATATTGAGATTTTTCGCTCACACAAGCGAAGCCAAGAAAGAGTTGACTCTCAAACTCGGTGCCGAGGAAACTCGATTTTCGACAACCGTGATCGCGATGGCTAAACACCCCTGGTTATCAAAAACTAACACCGGCATGAGCTATAAAAGTTCGTGATCAAACGCGAATGGATCACCTCGTTGATCGCTGTGAAAATCGGTCGTTATAGTCGTTCGGAATTACTTCAAAGACCTGACGGTGGGTTGTTCGTTATCGTTCCTATATAAATACGAGGTGTTGGTCAACACTTCATCTTCAGCGTGTGCTGCAACTCCGCAGAACGGCTATGGCGACCCCCTCCCTTGCTCCTACACAAGGCCAAGATGGATCAAAGGAACACGACGAAGATGTCAAGGAGCTGGATTACCAGCTTGAGCCATCTAAGTCTCCATCATTTGGACGTCCCAGTACAATTGGCTTGGCAGCTTTGTCATCTCTCGCTGTCGTTCTGTTTTGGTCCTTCGGCATGGGGAGCGTCCTTTTAGTATGGCTACTTGTGAAGAGGGTGGATCCTAGTCACCCACCGGGTTCGCTATCCAATCATTGTGACGGTTGGTTGATAGTCGACGAAGGCAACAGATTGGGTCGTTGAAATTGCTGGATGGTGAGAAAGCTACGAAAGCTACTATGACAGGTGTGGTGATTATCAGTGCGGTGGTATGTTATTCGTTGCCTTGCGTTATGGCATTCCTTGGCTAACCAGATATTTGTGTTGACCTCTCAGACAGGTTTCTCATCCATAGCGGTCGTTCCATTGATGGGTCTGGGAGCATTCTATGTTGCTTCACAGTTAATAAGCAAGCTCACAAAAGAGATGGACCTACGCCCTTGCAGTCAGTGCCGCCTCTCCGACGTCATGTTTTAATCGAGACTCACTGAATCTTATATATACTCCTCAGACTCTTACTCTTGATTCAAGTGTGCAGCGAAGGATCGTGGAAGAGTGTCGTCGCGACACTGAGATATCTCTTTCGACGCCGCAGAGCCAATTCTTCTTCTGCTCGCGTAGAGATTTCACCCTTGATATTTCGCACTCTGATTATCACCAGTTCGGTTATTTCCTTACATTATGGCGTAGTGTGTGTCCACTTCATTTTACTCACTAGCCCGATGGAGGTCAGTTGCTGATAAGAATACTCAAAGTGTAACAGACCTCTGGCTGACTGCAGAACTGGGCTCCGGATACTCCTCTGTGGAGAACGGGGTCAAATTTGACGATTTTACTCTGGCCGGCATGCTCGGAACTCAGAACAACGCTAGTATAACGGCTGCGATGATGAATTTAAATGGAAGCCTCGTCGGAGGGGCAGCAACGCAGATGGAGACCAAAGGAGCTTTGGTCGTGATTAACAAGTCACCCGACCACTATATTGCCCTGGTCGACACATCTGCTTCATCATCAATTCAGGATAAGTCATACATGGCGGTTATAGTTCGCCCCTACGCTATAATCCCACCCGACTGGTCATGGACTGCTCCGACAATCGGCATGAGGGTGGAATGTAAACCCGCTCCTTGCAGTAACACGGCGAACAGCGATTTCGTGTTGTCATGCCCTCCTCCATCCGAGATACCGTACAAGACGATTCCGCTACCTTCTTCACACTACATGGTAAACTTGATCAACAACACCAACATCCTTCGCTACTCGTCCACTGGGCAGATGCTGCCGGACATCATTCCCCCGCCTTCATCCCAATCCCAACAAGTTAATCCACTCTATTACGTCACGAACCTCGGAATGATGGACTCTACATGGGTGGACTACGCTAGTTCCAGTGAGGTAGCAAAGATGCAGTGTCCGAATAATGGGGGACCTGTCCCTTCGGCGTTGCCTATACTTCCTATTTCGGAGCTTGTGAAGTCACTTTGTACGATGTCGAAGTGACTTTTAACGGGTTCCGTAAGAGCGGAACAGGTACGGATCCGGACTATGGGTATATCTTGCCTCTACACCCATTCCGATGTCGCAGGAGAGGGCCTTGCAAGTTCTCGCTCCTCTAGTCCCCATCTCATCGTCCATATTCGACTCTCAGATCGGCAGGTCTCTCGGCGCTATTCTTGTCAAGGATTCAGTCAATCCAGGATTCTCAAAAGTAGTAGCGGCCGAATTCTCCTGGCGTACGTGTCAGGAATGAATATCATTACTCTGCCAGCAAGCACAGTCACTGCTGGTTCATCAAAGCTCTTCAGTCGGTATCCATCGATTCCAACTTCTATCTACATCGGATTGGTGTACGCACATGGAGTATTGGCTATTATCTTCTTCATCGGGATTGTCAGAAAACCTTCCCTGACGGTCATGGTCGGTCAAACGGTATGGCATAGGAACGGAGACGTCGAAACGGGACGAACATCAGTACCAGAGCTCCTTCTGGTACAGTCAAGGCTTACAGATCCTTTCGCCGTTCTCGCAGGACATCTTTTGGTACCAAATCTGGAGAATTCTGAAAAGCCGAAGACCCTCACGGCGGCTGGAACTTTCAATGTACATGCCGATGTCGCGGATATGGTGGAGATGGAGAAGCCTGATACCAAGCGTGTGGAAATTGGACTCAATGATCATCAGTAAGGGGGAGCAATGGTATGAACTAAAGCATCGGAGGAACAACTTCTTGGTTACGGATTCGGGGACGGAGACTTATTTATTTGATCAAGTGCAGTATTTCTATTTTGTCTGTTTACATTCAGAGCTTCACTTGTATCATCAAATCCCACTTACTCGTTTTGGACTTCATGGCGCAGTCGGCATTTTGTCATTCAAGAAGAGTGCGATTTGCCCATCTACTTTCCCGAGAAGTGTATATCAAACCAAGCAACGCCCGTACTTATATTTATACTTTTGAATCCCCTCTAGTGCTTCAATACGCCCAGACCACTAATATGCTGAAGTTTCCGATGCTCCTTGATGTATGAGATGATAGACAAGCGAAGCTACTGTACTACTGCTTTGTTTGCGCGTATGCAAGTTTAATACTGGTACACAATTCACAGCCTTAATCTTTAATCATCGCAATATCGACGAAGTTATAACTAAGACAGTACGAGAAATGTTCTGGCAGACATCCCCCTCGTCGATCAGGGTCCTCGTGTGATTTGTTCGAATATCCGCCCCAGCCACCTCCACTTTGTGACTTCGTCCGATCACACGATCCTTCAGTAAAGGCGACTCGGACTCTTCGGAAAAGATGTCCAGCTTCTAAAGCTAAGAAATGCTACGTACATTCCCCTCTAGCTAAATTGTTACTTTGCGATACCTCCTGCTGAGCGAGTCGAGTCCTGCAGAATGCGGCACGGATAACAGGTTTCATTTCATTGATTAGTAAGCCAAATTATTTGCCTCAAGCTTGTCCGGCATAAACGAGCACGCGCTAACCGGCCCCTGGCGTTGCGAAAGCAGTCAGGAATCAAAGAAAAATGAACATGGCAAAATGCGGGGCCAGTCAACGGTTCAATATCTACACCATCACATTTATCTATAGCAAGAGCAGAAAATACTGTTTAGGTCAGAGGAATGGAATAGATGATCCGTTGCCAACAATAGTGCTTACAACCTTCTTGTCTGTTTAGCACTTTATAAGTTCTTCAGAGTACCTGGTGTCCTTGAGCTTGAGGTTTGATGACTGGCCGAGCCCTTTCCGCAGCGACAAGCTCCCGCGTGAGCATGTTGTTCTCGGTATCAGCGTCAAGCTCCTTCTGTATAGACAAGTAACATTAGCATCCCCTCGCGGGTAGTGGCGGCCATGATCACGCTCGCCGAGCTTGTCATGAGTTCCTGTCAAGCCCACATCTACCAGACGCGAACAGCATCATGGGCCATGCGGTTCGTTGGAGTATCAGGAATCGATATGGTTCTTCGCCTGCCCAGGCCAATCTATTGACTTTTTTTTCCCCAAAAACGGATGATGAAAGTGGTTGGTTGGTTCAAATTATGATGAAACGTTGAGATGGGCAGGAAAGATGGGAACGGGCTTCTTGCTATTGACGACAGGGACCGTGCCATCCTTCTCTTGACTCCTCACACGTGTATGTCCTGAAAGTTCGGTTCTGTCAAGTGTTGAAGCTTTTTGTTATCAATAAATAGGCCTTTCGGTTGACAGGGCCGGATTATGGCTGCCCTGATTAAACAGCCTTCCCGCATCGATGGCCATGACGTGAGATGGGGACAAATCGAGATCGACAAAACAGAGAATAATTGGATGAAACCAAATGACAGGTGGGTTCCTATACATGCTGCTCTTGGGCGAACGGCTGTGCCCCTACTACTGGCCAACAGAGAACACGGTTTGAATTCGTCTAGCATTCCTTCCTCTCCCAAACCAACCCCTATTCAACCTCAAAAAGTCTTTCTGATTGCCTTTACCACACGTCAAAAGAGGGGTACTCACAAGATAAAGCAAGGGCGCCAGCGTAACTCTACATGTCAACGTCCCCTCATTGTGATATAGCGGATCCGCAGGTCAAGTGAAGAGCTGATATGACCCTGGTCCCTACGGTAAACACTCTATCGTGTCACGAAGGCGCTTGAAGTCCCAGGTAAGATGCAATATGTTTGTATCGTTGCTGAAGTTGATCTAGATCTGCAGGAAAGGGTGTCGCTGCCTCTTCTGCCATTGACATCCTTCACTCATGTTTGTCAAGAAGCATCCGTGACAGTGGCAAGACGCTCTACCCCATGAAATCATCAAGCAATTGATTATTCTGGTCAATGTCCTAAGCAATTAGCACCATTGGCTCTTGATTGGCTCTTGAGCTCAACCCCAACGTTCGGCTATCGCTATTCTAGACGGGCCATGCCGTTTTGACGCACCACTTGTAAAATGTTAGCGGTTGTGTCAAACAAGGACGATGGTGACGTTCAAATAAGCAAGGGCTTACCCTAAGTCGAGTTCGACATCGCTGAACATCTGTTGGTATGCCTCGGCTAGTAACTGAGATACGCGATGCTTATGACTGAGAGATGGCCCATTCTAGCGCAGCTGATAAGCTATATAGGGGGTTGGACATACTTCCTCGGTTCCTTGTTCGGGGACGGTGAGTGCTTAAAAAAAACTTTCCGATGATCTGAATGTTAACTATCCGCATCAGCAGAGTTCCCCCCTTGCATCCAGGGGAATCCATGATACCCTACGTTCACCAAGCTACCTTTGATTCTCACTTCCGTGTTCATAGAAGAAGCCACAAACACTCACCTCCTGGACCAACTGCTGAGCCCACTTCTACCTACTCATGCGCGCTTGGGTATGAACTATCAGTCAAAGAGGTAAGACTATGTCACTGGCGAGGATACGGCTGGTGGGTGTAAAAGGTGTCATGAACAAGTCAACATCTGTGTCCTTTCGTCTGACTACATTATCGCCACAGGTAAAATCATCGATCAACCTCAGGGAGCACGAACACCCTTTTGCCTTAACCTAGCAGAATACACCGGTGGCTCGAAAGTAAGGGTCCATATATGGATTGTTATCCGGGCTTTTGCGTTCCTTTTCCCCCATTCCTCTGTTGCTGTACCCGACAGTGCATCATTGTGAAGGATAAAGCGGTTACTGCACATGTGAGTAACCAATTTTTTTGAAGGGGCAGCATATGGATTCTGAGCTGACGTTGTTGCTTACATCCTGTTCCGCAACGTGCTTGACCTAATGCCCGCGTTCACCCCGCTCACTCTCAACCTTGGACTTCTGATTCCTCCCTCGCCATACACCTCGGTCTCGGCATCAATCACTGCTGTCATCTTCAGAAATGTCTGCCAGTAACAGTACTACTAGGTTAATCGCAATGGAGCCCAACAGCCAACATCCCGCAGCATCCCGCCTTCCGCGGCCAGCCTTAACAAGGCTTCGTGATTTCCTGGATACATTTGCTCCTGAACGGCGACGAACTACGTTCAAGAAAAGCATTAAGCGCATTCTTTCCGCTCACGGTCTTCGCGTTCACTCTGTGAGCAATAGATCGGCCGGTGGCTCGGACAATGTTTTCACTCTTGATCCGGAAGTTACACGGCCTTCTACTTGAGTGGTAGGCCTCCACAAAGAGGTAAGACTTGCTTCACCATATTTTCGCCTCTGCAGGGAAGGATGACTTATCCGGAACCGCAACAGATTCCAGAGTTCTAGATGTTCTACATCTCTTTCCACCACCCATCTTTCTGAATTCACCAATTGGTACGGAAGGCACTATTTGCTCGCAGGGTTGTTCTCCAATTTGGTTGTTAACAACCTTCTGCTTTCTTTATCACTGAATTACATTTACGACACTCTTGTCACGACCCACAACACTCCAAAAAGGGTCGGAGTCGAGAATCTATCCATGTAAACTCAAATTTGTGATATAGCAGACGGAGGTATTCCTACGAGTTTAGCCCATTCTGCATCATCGTATCCCTTCATCCATCGTTCGTTCAGCCTGCTCGCTATACACAACTCTTCCTTTTTACATACACTCATAACTCTTGACATTCAATACTCTGTTTAACTTGTCAAATCAAAATTTTGAAATGTTTCCTTGAAGCTCAATAGAACCATATTTGAACTCGGTCTTTGCGCGTGACCCGGCTTCTTAGGGAGCGCATCCGGGTAATCGGGCACTATGTTTGGTAATCTAAGCAGGTCGTTACTGATCTGTATGATAACTGGCTGCTGGTGGTGAGTGCATGCTTACTAATGATCATTATCGGGGTATGTTTTGTTTTCTATTCGAAAGGGAAAAAAAAGGGTGCAGCCACAGTACTGCACCATTCGACGATTTATACCCCTTCTGGTAATTTCGAAACCTTATTCGGTGTTTGTCATGCGCGCAATTCTAAAGCAGTGCCATATTGTTCCATCACTATGAGGGTAAATTGCTATTAAAATAACAAGAGACATTATTGACTCACGAGGGCGGAACCGTGCCAGATGGTCAGGATAGCACTTTGACCAAAGATGGCAAAGATGAGGAGTACTTATGTTCTAGATCGATTGCCAGGGGTGTGTCCAAAATAATAATTGTTGCCTAGAGACTCCACCCCAACCCCAATATATACGTAGGCAACTCCATTATGAGTCCCAGAACAAAACCGTTCGGCCTGAATTGGTTAGAGAGACCATGGAAAATACTAACGTCGTGTCCTAAACTTTGTGCGCTGAAGCTCAAGTTTGGCTTCTTGACATGTCATTCAGTGCAACTCATTCTGAACGACCAACCAAGGTCAGGTATAACCATGGAACCCGTTACCTGATCGGCGACGAAACGGGTGTTCCTTATAAACGAGGACGGGCAGCCACTCGAAACCTTGAACTGAAGTATTTACATCTCCACTTTCCCACAAGGTCCAATGCAACCTCTAGCTTCCATGTAAGCCCGACGTTTGATTATTCAATCCACCCATAAGAAGCAGCTTTATTAGTCCCCGTAAGAAAAAACCGTAGCGAAGGTCAATTATACGTGTTAGAGTACTGGCTATCGCCTAGTTACCCTAGTAATAGCATTGTCTGGAGAGGACCGCGGATTAATGTCTTTGGCGACAAGAAGTGTTAGCTGGGCCCGGAAATGTAGCTTCTGAAGCGTTTTTAATTATCACAACCATCCTTATTAGCAGAAAAATCCCTCCTCGCATTGGTTAACCTTGGCTAAAGTCCTTTAGTCGTTACACAGTCATTATGTTTGTAGCAACCTGCGATTGACGCAAGCACCACCGGCTTCAGCAGTGAGTATGTTTGACATCGTTTCACTCCGTATGCTACATTATGTAGCCATGAGTAAGAACTTGAAGAGGTTTCCAAATCCCGTCATAATATAATTATCATGACAGAGATATATACAAGAAGTAGGACTCGGGCAAGTTCAGGTCTTGGATTGCGATTGGCGGAGATAGGATGTGAAAGCGCGTCCAGGCCCAAACGGCAACTTGCTCACGCATTGGACTCTTGAATGTTGTTGTGCGGCAATGTAACAGTCTTAGATGGCTCACAAGCTTTTGTGTTGGAAATTGTATCCTGGTGGTTGTTCAAGGGTAAGCTGAGTCCGGACCCTTATCAGACACTTCCAGCAAGTGGTTTAATGATCGACATACCGACTATAGACTTCGCACCACTTCCACACAAAGAGGCCTTCTAATCCACCGGAGAATTATGATGGTGCGGGTGAAGATAGCATTCTCTTGTATGTGCTTTCGTTCAATAGGCAGGTTGGTCAACGTTCGAAAACCAGCAGTTGAGAATACAACGCTCTTATACCATCGAACACCAATATTTAAGCAGCATTCAATTCATCATTGTCCCTAGACATTGATGTAGGTCGTCTTGCATCCTTTTTCCCGTCGCGAAGTTTATTCAAGATCTATCATGGAGCCACCTAGCCACTAAGGTCAGAGAAATCATATCATCGCTATTTCTATTACTTACTTTTGTGAACATTTGATTCATAGCATCTGGATTATATGCCAAAGTGAATGTTCGGTAGGCAATTGTGGATGTCGACTTTTGTTGATGGGGCGCAGCGCCCACTTTGCCAGTGTCCCTGGCCGCAACAGTTGCTCAGGCTCTGGTCACGATTTTGGTCCCACCCCCCATCACGTTGCCCATGTACCCGATAAGCCGTGCGTGGTGTAGAATCTGGTCATTCCATTAATAAATCAGGGCATAAAAATAGCCATGTCCATCCGAACCCACCAAGCTGAACCACCTTGCACAAGCGCTGAAGGTCCCATCCACCAGCGGATACCAACGCTTGACAACCTTCGAGACTATAGGCCAGTATTATGTGTTCCTCCAGAAGCATGATGATATTAGACCCAATATCGCCGCTTCCACCCTGCTATTTGGTATGTAGCCGACATTTCTAGGATCGAAAAATGACAATCACTCCTATCAGTTTTCTTGGAGCTTGCACCGGTCCATCACGAGCCTAGAAAAACGTATGCAATTGATTAGGAAAGAATGTGTGGATGAAAGCCCCATACTTCGCGGTGTCAAGATCCCAAACGCTCTATGTTCATCTAGATCACAACTCTTGTCGGTCAGAATCGACTTTGGATACATTGACTCATTGATACATAGGTATCAAGCTATTTCCCTATGATCAGCTAGGAATTTTCACCCAGTGCCGTGATTTTTCCAAAGGTCGCTCAAAGTTTTCCCCGATTCTCGGGTAACTCGTTCCGAGCTTTCTCTGTCATCGCTTCAGAGTTGCTGAAGAGTAAAGCTATATTCTTGCAGCGACTCTATCCTGTTCGTTTTTGATGAGGAGGTTGTGCCGACACGGTCACCGAGTCAAGCCATGGATGCTACCTCACCACCTATCGTCACAGTGACGGACCTTGTACTGATCAGTCCTTGATTCGTACTCATTGTCTCCATACCCCAGAGAGTGATGGTACCTTCATCAATACCGACATGGACTTTAGGGGGCGGCTAGCTGTCATTCGGTACCGTATGGCTCCGACAACATACCAAGAGGCGCCTGTTCGCCATTCAAAAGACGACTGATTATTACCTTCAACAGGAGAAAAGATGCCCTTTTATCATGAGCCCCATAGCTGGTACTTTCATCGACTCTCTGGAGCTCTTTGACGTCTTGACCTTGCATTATCTGTGTTGCTGTTCGTACAGGAATAAGATCGCATGGCCGTATCATAGGCGCATGATATAGACGCATGCTTCCGCACTGCGCAATGCTGTAATGATTTGGAGGTGGAATCATGCTCAAAATGGGGGCAATTACACCAAAAAAGCGTGGCATTTGGTGGGTTGGTCCGCTAAATCTCTTGATTGACAACCCAATGCTGACCATTCAGGTGATCATATGACCTTCGCGAATCCAGTATCACGAAGAGCGCTTGGGATCCTTACAACTTCAATAGGTCACGGCGAAGTGTTATTCGACGTTACGAACGGCTGTGTCATGCACTAACCCAATATTGATTCATGATTCCACATGGAAATCTGACCAAGGGTTTCTTCTATCGTCACTCCGACGGATACGATCTCTTCAAGCTCCTCTTTTTCTTCCAACTTTGACTACGCCACCGCCGGCCACCACGTTCGACAAAGTTTCGCTACACTTCCAATGTATGTCGTTAAGTTCTTAAATGTCTGATTGATGGCCTGTCCTATCCAAAACCCCATCCACTGATTAGCTCCTTGCCGTAGTCGTTCTCCCAATCCGATACCTTCTGCGTACACCTGAATCTCTGCTTCACTGAATCTCTGCCTCAACACGCTCACAATGGAAAAGAAAGCAGGCGCTGCTTACTTCGACTATTTCTCGTCATCATTTATCCCTTTACTCCGCAACAAACTACTGCTGCTCGCGCGCTTTTTGGAAGGATTGGACAATGAGCGGGTTGACGTTTTTGACAAATGGGCTCATCGGGTACTCTATTTTCATGGTGTCCGGTTTCATTTTGACGAGTTTGAGAAGCAACTATAGGAGGTTAGCTGGCAGGTGGAAATCGTTTCATCTAGACCGATTATTCTGGCTCCTAACTTCACCCTCTTATTCACCAGGTGCCTTTCGGCGACGATTGGAATTCTTCACAAGAATCGGTATGCGAATTGTGTCAGTAAGCTGACTATATGGCGGAAACTTCATTTACGGTTGTGTTCGGAGATGGCTTAGGTCATCAATTATTGGTGTATGGACTTCCTCTTACTTCTTACTCTTCACTCGATGGACAGCAATGATTTTTGTTTGTTTGTTTCACATTCCACGAAGTGGCATTGGTTAAGATGCTAGCTTATTGGATGTAAATACTGGACATTTTCGATGATGCTCCTACTACTTTCCTACAATTCCTCAATTCTGTACTGCTAATGGACCTCTTTTCTCCTGTCCATAGTGTGTCACACCTGGATCGGCCTGGATCGGAGGGTCTTGAAATCGGTCCGACAAGAAGAGGGCAACCACAACAGAAAGCCGGCTGGAGTGACGCGAGGCAGTACAAAGCGAACACTTCTATCTCGATCCTGGGCGATCAAGAGGGTATCCCCGCTAAGTCTAGCGTGTTAGTGAGTCTGTTCGGTAAGGTTTCCAGACCTAGGAGGTTCCATCCGAAACATATGGCCTAACCTAGATAGCTGAATGATCATTTCGGAAGAGCCTGACGTCATATAGCTTTGATGGCGCTTATTCAGCTCCACCCACTTCGCCGCTTACTGAAATCATTTGATCCGAAGAGCACAGATATGTGGATAAGTTTGCTGTGTCGTAGCCTTAAGTGATCACGTGAAGAAGTCGACCGGATGTACGAAAACTCGATGTTGAGTAGAGCATCCCCATTTTGTGAATATCAAAAGAGGCCAGATAAAAGCGTCAGTTGCAACGTCAGAGAAGGACATGAACATAGATATTTTACCTGGAACACCTCCACATGTAAGGTCTACGGCTATCATAATAACCTTGAATCAGTCCGAGACCCAGGATTCCAAAGACATTCTTTATTGTTCCGGAACTTTGAATGTCTCAAAAGTAGGTCATCTGCGATTAGGTTGAATGTGTACAATTGGTCCTCTATCCGAGAATCATGGTGGTCCGCCAGACCCCTTGTCGAACACCGCACAGCCAAGGTGAAACGGGGTGGTAAATCTTGCGTGATTCCCGCATGTCAGGTTCGCCGCAAGTCGCAAGTCCGGTTCAACGGCACTTTCCGTCACCGTCACAAGGTACCGAGGCTATGCTGATCATCTCATCGTAAGTTGAGCTACATTAGCAAGAATCATAATACCCACATACCGTAGGCCAGAAAGCTTAGGAAATTCCAGAGGGAGTCTGTGAAAGAGGGTCGTTTGACGTTGTGGTTTGCTGTTTTGTACATTATTTTGAGAGAGCTAGGCCAGCCGAGGCCTTGTATCACAAGACCATGTAGTAGAGACCTGTTACGTCTCCGGAGAGCGGTCTTCGGTTCCGAATCCCGACGATTTCCTTTAGCGTAGCACCCAGGGTGAGGTCATCGCGGAAAGGAATTGTCGGAGAGGTTAAGCAGCTCGACACGGACCGGTTCCGTTCCGCACATCACGTGGTACTTCCCTTAGTCACGATAGTCGGGCTGTCGCGAAACGGCCTGGACCTGCTGCTTCATAGAAGGTACAGACGATCGAAAGGACTTGAAGACTTTGAGTGACTTGAAGTCCTGAATAAAAACATCTTGATGAAGTCAATCCGTGGACTTCAATGTTGTAACTGCGGATTGAACTAGATGAGTCCGCCATTGACCAAGCCGCTTGCGCTCTTGTGTGCAGAGGATGCCCCAGAACTAATGTTTTTGGTCATGTTATACTTGTGTATATAGATCTAGAATGGTAGGGGAGTCAAAGTATTTGACGGTCTGGCACGTGGATGAGGTATGATTCGACAATTCATGAATAGTCTCTTGAAATGAGCCGCGCTGAAGATATAAAAAAGTCCATACCTCCATTATAAATTCTCGGCCAGATCAATGGCGAGAACACATCTTGAAACTCCTCGGGTGTTGTGCCTTTTGCTGACTGATACGGCGATATCTTCCTTGTCATGCTATTTTAAGTTAGTGCGGTACACAACGAGGTTTTGCGTATGTCATGTCATGCCGAGAGCCAAGACGATAATGGAAAGCTGTGGTTAAAGAGCAATGCAGCAGGCATTGTGCTTTTGAGACCTCACCGGTTCGTTGGCTAGAAATTGTTCACCTATGGATTGTATCTCTGTCCAAAAGCTTGAAGTGAATCGATAAGAAATATGCAATCCGATAATTATAGAAACCGGAACCACTGATCTACGTCACCGTCACCTTGAATATTTCCTCACCTCTGTTAACCACAAATACTCCTTGAAGTGGAGAGTATCGTTCAAATTGGCATCAGGTCGCAAATCAGGCCATTCCCAATCGCATTTTGTGCAGGAAGAAAGCAATAGCAATATCATCGGTTAGTCAAAACCCGAATACAGCAAGAAAGCAGACATACCGGAAGCAAGGCCTGCAGCCAATTAGTGCCATCGCATCACGACTGATTTTTGTGTTATCTTATCTCACATCACGGCTGATGTGAGATTGTATCGGGTAAGGTGATGTACGAATCGATTGTTAGCCCGATGAGGGAGGGATTTGGTTCGGTCACAATGCATCCTTTAGTAAAGTCATCATCCATTTCGGGTTTTAGTACGATAAAGGATGAACGGGTGCCAAGCGTCTTTGCAGAAAATCCAGGCTGTTGAGGAAAAGGGGCGAGGAGCAACCATTTAGCCCGCGTGGTATTCAAGTTGAATGGGTCCAATTAGGTGATTGGGCATGAGCAAAGGGAATGGTGAAACGATTTGAGTTAGACAGGAAAGATAATTGAGGAGGATGAATGGTAGC
>WSTZ01000331.1:10594-22315 GCA_019632295.1 Tulasnella sp. 418 | reverse complement strand
AATGAGATATTTCGGATACTTGACGCTCATTTTGCGCATCCTTCTCGCGTTTCAATTTATTCAACCGCCTGGGCGCGCGATGTCTGTGACATTAAGGGGTGAAAAAAGGAGCAAGAACACAGACTTTTGGAGATGTTCGACTTGTTGCTTGGAATTTTGTTCATCTACACACCCCAACCGGAGCTGAACCAAGACTTGATTCGATTTCGGGAGCAAAGAATCCCTAGTTAAGAGTTCACTCCCAGTTCATGTCTAGCGTTGTGCGTAAAGCGCTGATGGGACTGAATTGTCCTGAGAAGGTCGGGCATTTGATTCGCTACCTCATTGATTCCTTGTTATGAAATTCTGATGATGTTGTACTTCTCTCCCACCCTAGGGAGTAAGCGCTGGGCAATTCGGGAAGAACAGGTCCCTTGCCAGGATCCCTAGTTCAGAACGCATCCCTATCTCCTTCAAACTGATGATCGACGTCGAAGAATCCTTCCAAGTTTGACACAAGGTTGGATAGCCGTTACAGGAAGTTGTTCAAAGAAGTTGAGGAGATTTGGGACATTGTCAAATTTGTGTAGCGTTTGAGCTGTTGAGAAAAATGTTCCTTACCGGAACTAACGCCGGTATATTGGGGCAATTCCCGTGCCTTTTGGGGCATAACGAAACAACATGTATCCCTTGCAAAGCATATCACCAAGACTGAATTGTTCATCAAGACGCATCACAGACTTCTTACACCGCATTAAGGCACCCAAGTTACTCAAAGCTTCGAAGACATGTGATTAAGAACGTATCAGATGGTTTCCACATCTTTAGGGACATGTCACGCGAGGTACTGTCAAGAATCCGGCATCTGCCAATAGATTGAGTGGTTCGATGAGTGGGCTACATACAGAGGCAGAGTCCAAAAATAGTTCAAAATAGTCCAAGAATATATAGTCCATAGACAAGAGCAACAAGGGGTGAAGCTATTTCTCAGCTACATTGATACGATTAGACGTTTGCAGGCACTGTCCAAAGGGTTAGCGCAGTGCATCCTGACGGAGCGCTACCACTGCTATATTTGACCTTCAATTCAAACGCCCCATTAGTTCATTGTTCGTCAACTGAACAAAGGAAGAAATACGTACAACTCCACCACTGCAGCCATAGAAACCACCAGCCCAGTTGAAGACCAATTTAGCGCCGAGTTGAGAATTCTGTTCATAGCTGGAAAGATTGAAGTTAAAGTTCTTGGCGCATTTGTTGGATGAGGTCCCGGGTATGATCTTGATAGGGCCGTCAACACTGCACGAACCCGAGCTAACTTGAATGAAGTCGACAGTGGCGAACCAAGCAGAGGGGTCGTTGATGTCAAGTCTGAGGCGTTGACCTTCAAGGTAGAATTTACTGGCAGTACCGGTGGTCAAGATACCATCATACTGGTTAGCAATTCCCAGATGCTAGGAATGAATGAAGAAATCAGAAGTTAGCGGAATGCACGTCGTAGGTATGTTATTCAGTTTACCTTGAGATGATAGTCGGCACTGGTGGAAGTAGCGACAAGGTAGAAATTAGGAGTGTCACGACGAGGTACGAGGGGACCTGCGAGGACAGCTGGAAGGAGGAGGATGAAGGCAGCAAAGGTGTTGATGAAGGCAAGCATCTTGGGGTCTTTCTGTATAGAGATGATAGCTTGAAAGGAGAGGGGCAGGAGGAGGATTTCGTCCAACTGTGCAGATGAAACTGGCAAACTGGCGCGGTATTTATAGCTTACCAGAGAATAATGCTCATGGCGAGCCCTTGTCACAGTTTTGATTGGGGAATGACCAAGTTCCGCTCTGGCGAATAAGGAAAGTGTAATCAACTGATGGTTTTAGAAGCCTATTGGTCGGCCTTTTCCATTACGAGACGGCGGACTATGGTCTTCTATCTTCCATCACCCCCTGCTTCGAATAAGCGCGGGTCACCGTGGAATGGCTGTGTCGAGAACAGAAATAGCCAATGCACATTCTCAACCAGGATACCCAATAGCCTTCCTTGACAACCGAGTCTAAGTCTATGTGAATGGAAGAAGGTTCGAAATCATTGGCAAACGTTCGAATAAGTACTCAATGTTAAACAATGCTAGTCTCACTGCGGATGACCCGAGGGTGAAGCATCTGGACGTCCATGGCGTAGAACCTCCGAGTCGTGGGTGTGCCAGCTATTTGGCTACCCGCAGCAATGATATGCACAAAGTGAACCATTACGGAAGCTTTTCAAATTCCAACAATTTGGACAAGTTTTGAGAGAATATCTGAATATGTCTTCGCGTGTCGATCCGACTTATGGACATCTCACTCATGTCATTCTCGAGGATCTAGCATCTGGCAATAGATTGAGTAGTTCGAACGATTCAAGCTACGTACAAAGGCAGAGTCTAAAGATAGTCCAAAATAGTCCAAAAATATATATAGTCCATAGACAAGGCTAACAATGAGTGAAAGCTATCGGGCAGCTACAATGATCCGACTACACGTTAGCGGGCACGGTCCAAAGAGTGATCACAGTGCATCCTGCAGGAGTGCTACTAGTACTGCTATACTTGACCTGTAGATGCGAATGGCCCATTAGCTTATAGTTAATCAATAAGAGAAAGCCAAGCAGAACGTACAACTCCATTAGTGCAACCATAGAAACCGCCTTTCCAGTTGAAGTCCAATTTGGCGCCGAGTTGAGCATTTTGATCATAGCTGGCAATGTGGAAATCGACGCTTTGAGCACATTTGTTGGAAGAGGAACCTGGTACGATCTTGAGAGGGCCATCTGTAGTACAACCTGTGCCAGTAAGACTGAAGTCGATATAGGCTACCCAAGGAGTGTTGGGGTCGTTAGGCTTGTCCTGTCTGAGCCGTACTCCATCGAGGTAGAATTTGCCAGCAGTACCAGTGGTCAAGCTACCGTCATACTGATTAACTCGAAGATACTAGAGAAGAAATTGGGAAGAAGTTAGCACAATACACCTTGTACGAATATTGTGTAACCTACCTTGAGGTGATAGTCAGCGCTGGTAGAAGTAGCGACGAGGTAGAAGTTGGGGGTGCTACGACGAGGAACGAGGGCGCCCGCGAAGACAGCTGGAATCAGGAGGATGAAGGCAGCACAGGTGTTGACGAAGGCAAGCATCTTGGAAATGTCTTGTATAAAGGTGATAGCTTTGAGAGGGGGGAGGGGGCAGGAGGAGGAGGTCCAACTGTGCAGAGGATCAAACTAGTGAACTGGCGCCTTATTTCTACCTTGTGAGAGAACAACACCCATGATGAGCCCTAAGTTTTGATGTTGATTGGAAACATATGGCGATCAAGTTCCGTGAAAGTGAATACGGAAATTCTAATCACCTGATTGTCTAGAGGCACATTGATCGGCCATTTCTATTGTGAGACGGCGGATTCAGGACGTCATCTTCCATCATCCCTTGCTTCTGGCTGTGTCGAGGACGGAACTAGACAATGCACAATTTCAATTGGGATACTCACCTGGCGGCTTTCCCCGACAACTGAGCCATCCGGGTGAAAGAACGATCGGAATGGCCAGAATCCCAGCAGGGCAGTACAATGTCCTAGTTCGGAAGCGTGGATCCTTGCATCCTGTGGGCAGGAGGTTGATCCTTATGGTTTTTGGCAACAGAGAAAATTCAGGAACCGACAAGTTCTTGTGGACAATGTGTGGAAAACCTGTCAACCCCTTAAAGGCAAACATTCATGAACTCGGCGTCAATTGAAAAAGAGTAGTCATGGCCTGGTCATATATACATCGATGGCGAGCTGCCAAATATGATGATGAAAGGCGTCAGGTGATAGATGTGATGTCATGACTTTATCCGAAGGAAAAATCCGACAGATGGAATTGAAAGAAATGTAATAGAAGATCAAATAATCCGGAGTAGGTATCCGAAAGCACTTTTCGGTAATAAAAGGAAATGAGACGGATAGTAAACGGGACATTACTCTAATGCAGTCATTAGGCAATTGAAGCGATGAATAGACCCGCCCTCATCGTTTGATATATGACCAACAACTGAATACAAAATATCAGATACCTGGTAGGCTTTGAGAACGAAGCTCAATTCTCACCTGATCACGTATGGTAGAATCGACATAAGCAGCAGGACGAATGCTGCCCAGAACAACCACAAAGCGGATCCTGCGTTAATAGTGACGCCCAAGGAGACACCACCCCTGACCACAACCATGTTGACACTCTTCGCAGAGTTTATGGCCGAAGTCCAAATCGATGCACCGATTAGGATGAACAGCGTGGCAATTATGCTGAAGAACGCAGCAGCTGTAAACGTATATTTGTGCCGTATGACACCTCTGAAAAAATAAGAAGCCAGACAAAGGCTATTAGGTGCACCCAGCCAAAATATCGTTCGATTAAGTAATACTTACGTTACGACAGCAGCAAATGTAGCCAAGGTGCCGATAAAGAGGAGATAAAATGCTGGACCGGTGAGGCCACCAAGGAAGCCCGAGTCTTTGAATTTGGTGACATTTGGGACCAGCGTCCGAGTTTGAATGTAGTATTGCTCGGGCACATCGCCAAGCATGACGTCAAATGGAACAAACCTGTAAGCGAAACTCGAATTGCTGCAGAGGCCTTGTTTACGGCTGTCCACATCGATATAACCGCAGTGGCCTGCAGGTACGTGCGTGACGGAATTATTGGGATGTGGGACGATTTTTCAGCTTCGATTCTCCCGGAATGGAAATGGAAGGTCCCACTCACCGTAAAGACCCCATGCGTAGTTTTGGCGCAGACCCATAGAGTGATTTAGGGGAAGCGTTGCGTTTTCAACATAAAGTCCTGGTGCATTGCTGCCAGTTGCTGCATAGAGAGCTTGACTGTGAAGATTTGGTAGAATGAGTGGCTGCGCAAAATGCTGCGAACATAGAAATGCTAACCCATATCCAGATACGTTCATAGACACCTAAATACAATCAACTGAGCTCAATTCGACACCTTTAGCCACTTGAGCTTGTTTACTTACCATATTGACGTTCCTTGGGACATTAGAAGTGTCAATCTGACCGACCTATTTTGGAGAGAACGATCGTGAGATCATTGGACACCACCCCTCAACACCACGTTTGATGACTTGCATGTGCAAATATGAGTAGTAAAAGCGACGTGAACCTGCACCCGGTGATTGTGAGTGAGTAGTCAAGATTAGAATTGCACGTCAACTTACGAGAAAAAAGTCGCAGCAGCGACGCAATATTCTCCGCGCATTCTTGAACAGTTCGTGAAGAAGAGGAAAGGGACGACTGAGAGAAGGAATCTAGTGGAGCAACTCGAACGCGGGTTAAATTAAAGCGTTGAGTCAGCCTGGGGTTCAAGGTATTCAGTCAACAACGCCCCCGACACGCGGCTGATGAAACTTCCCAAGTCTTAGCAAGGCGCGCAGTCACGTGATATAGTCCCGCCACACCCTTTGTTTGTGACATCACTATCTCATCTACTCCCAACTGTTGACCTTTGTATTCCTTTCGATCATTTCATATACATTTAATCATCCTTTTTGGGTCAAGTTCTTCACTTGATGTGCGTAATTTGGGATCATCATTTCCAATCGGTCCAATACTCCGAGCTCATCTTGTCCCAGATTCGCGTTCTGGGGTCTGGCCTCGTGTTATAGCTGCGAGAATGTTTGTCTCGGCCCCCGCGGCCGCGGTGCTGTGTTCCTCATGTTAAAGCGGAATGCCCGAATTTGTTAGGGAATGCCCCAATCGGTATCAACGCTCCTCGCCGCTTGCGATTGCTTAGATCAACTGATTCAAGATAAGACAAGTGCCCTTGATCAACGTGGCCATCGTAACCTTACTTGATCGCGCTACCTGTCGGTCTAATAACCTTCGGATATGTCAAGTCGTCGGTCATCATAACGCACGTTCCTCAAAGGAAGCAGATGAGGTAACACATCTATTCTACCAAGCGACTTGATGGACTACTCTTGCAATATTTAGTCTGCCAGATGATCGATATCATTGGTGAGTTGGACCATTGCGGGACGACTGATGCAAACAAGTATCACACAGCACACCCAACCCAAGTATGTTGGAAGAATTCTCATACCTGTAAGTCGTACAAGCCAATCTATCATCTCTCACTGTATTTCCCTGAAGGGTGCTTTGAAGGTTAACGCTTATTTTTACCTCAATTCAAAATCAGGCACCGACCGTCGCTTAGCTCAATCAGTTTTCTATCCGATGATCACTTATGATCTCATAAATACCAAAATCACGGGTGGACCAGGTCGGATTCAACCATCCGGAGATCGACCTAGACCTAGTGAGATCATTCCGAGTGCACCGGGACTTTCACGTTGATTTGTTAGGTGAAGATACGTTGTCAATGTCACTTGGATGGATGAAAGCATCAATTAGCGACTTAACGAAGAAACTGAAAGTAGGTTCAAAAGAGCATACAGCATGAAATACATCCTCCAAGGATTTATCTCAGTGAAATGTCTTTTAATATCGGTCATTTATCAAGGGACCATCACAATGATGTATTGAAAACTGTGAAAAATACAGAAGTCCAAACACGGTTGAAAAATCTTGAATCTGTGCACCTAACAACTGTTCTCACCATGCTACCATATTTGAGTTTATCCAATCTACAACATCCAATGTTTGGTGTTCACGGCCTCTTGTAATTTGGCTTGGAAGAACTGCTCTGTACGACTCCCACCGCTAGCCAAGAAACGTCTGGCATCAAGTGACCCAAAGGTGCACCCTTTCAAGGTCTTGGGATCTTTCTCCACGTGAGCGTCCTTGATCTGCACCAGACCCTGAATTTGAACGTGCGTGCAAGAGTGTAATTGGAGAAATGACGAACGAAAAAATCGCCTGTGAACTGCTAAAAGCCTAAAACTACCTTACAAGATAACATCCAGCGAGTACAATCGAACGCCATGCTACAGCAAAACCCATCTTTATGCCTGCAAACTTTCAAGTTGAAAATAGGAGTTGATACTTGCGCATATTTGGCTTTTCGGTAATGAAAGGGTAGGTCGTCAAGCGACTAGATAGCTCATTTGATCCTTCCAGATATGCTGAACCACTTGATCATTTCAAATAGAACAATCCCGTTGATGTTCCACGAACTATCGAACATAACAGGTACAAGATGCGAAGTAAGTATTGAATTTGGACGCCTTTCCGCTCACCGGAATGCTGCACTTCGGACGCGATCATGAGACTCTTGGAGTTTCACCGACTACGACCATTATACATGGATTGCCCCGAGTGACTCATTGTACGAGATGAGCGTCAGATGTTGTTGTGGAGTGTAGTTCTTCTGCTGTCTTGCCACCGCGAATCTCGACAAAAGGCATGCGGGACCCAGAACTGCAAATCCCATGTGTCCATTTCTACCTAGATGGGCGTATAGCACGATACCATCAACTGATTTCACGATAATGTGAATAGCCTATGAGGCTTGTTACTTGGGCGAACAATGATGAAACTTCAGCTAAACGTGAGTCAGCGAAGACCCTAAGGGTTGACCCTGCGAAACCAACCGTATGGGATGAAAGAAGTTTCAATGTTGTCCAGTAGCCAATCTTGGACTTCTCCATCGAAATCTATATATCTAGGGCCCAATCCTGGTGAAGAAAACAATTTCATTTCTCTCGCTGGCAAAATTTTGACTGTCCACTAACTATGGGCAGTCAAGCAGTCCTGCAGCGAAATAGTGATGAGTGAGTGGCAGTAATTTTCCCATTTTCAATCAGTTGTTCACATTCAATCAATTCCAGCTATTTTCATATCTCAGTCATCCCAGATGTCACAGCTCTCTACGCACAAAAGCCGAGGTATTCAATTTCCAAACTCTGAATCGGGACATACGTTGTGCTGATGACATGGTTGCTTCATTCCAGCACGCGATTTTGGAAGCACTCACTCTTGTACCCATCATATGTCGCAGCATTATCTGCCATCATTCTGATCGTTCAGTTCACTCTTCGCATCTCCTTTGTGAAACGATGGGTCGCTCGCATTCGTGGTGCTCCGCCTGTGGACGCGGATGAATACGAGGCAGTTGAACAGCGTCCATCGGCTGCAACCTCCAACATGTCCGCGGGATTCTTGACCGAAATCAAGGAATACATTCGTCTCCAGGGTGGACCTGTGATATGTGCGTTTGGCGTCATGAAGTTGTTGAGCTGCTTGGCATTGGTTGGATTGACCATCTACGCGGTCATTATCACACCGGGCCCTGGAGAACCAAAGACCACTGAGTTCTTCGAGCAAGACTCTGACGTCTACACTGAGGGAAAAAAGAAGAAGAAGCATCGCAAAAATCAACTCTTCAGTACTGCTGAGTGGCATGAGATTGCTCTATGTGCATTTTATGTGAGTATGGGTTTGGTGTATACGTTTCGAAGGTTTCCTTACCAAAATTTACAGACATACGCGTCCCTTTTGGCATTATTGTCACTCTCCACCCGACCGCGCGTAAGACGTCTCTTGTCCGCCCACCTCAGTACCATTCTGTTGTTTGCTTTTGGTGTCTTTGCGTACAGAGATCTATTTCCTCTCGCCACATACACTCTTAAACCTAAAGATGGGCATAACGGATGGCTAACCTGGACTCGGATTGGCATTCTCACTTTTGCTGGTATAGTGATACCACTGTGCGTTCCTCAGGTGTATACGCCACTTGATCCAAAGGTATCACAACTGCATCTCGTCTAATTATAGCAAAACATCTGAACATCTCTTCCATCGTAGAATCCTGTTCCACCCAATCCGGAACAAACTGCTTCTCTTCTCAGCTTCGTGTCCTTTTCTTTCTTGGATTCAGTTATTCTTCAATCACGAAAGAATCCTCACCTTCCTTATGAGGACCTCCCACCGTTAGCCGATTACGACCATGCGGATCATCTAGTCAAACGCTCTTTCCACACTCTGGACCCCGCAGTCAAACCCACGAAGGAACGTCATTTCTTTTGGGGTTTGTTGAGCGTATTCAGTAAGTCCCGATCATGTTGTTCTTTCTGAATTGTGTGTGGCTCACCGCGATTATGTTTGTATTTTGACAGGAGTTGAATATACCAAACTAGTACTCATCGTCATTGCAAAGGCCTTCATATCACTATCTGGGCCGATTGCGACTAATCGCCTTCTCTATTACCTCGAGTCCAAAGGGAAAGACGCTGTTATTCGGCCATGGGTATGGGCCCTCGCACTCTTCGTGTCCCAGCTCGGAGGTTCAATTGCAATCCAATGGTATATATGGATTGCTACCCGAATGATGATTCACACGGAAGCGATTATCACCCAACTCGTGTTTGAACACTCCTTGAAGATCAGACTTGCCGAGGACGTTTCATCTTCAGGCTCAAGTCCGGGTTCAAAATCGGCTTCCACTTCGATTCCACAAACTCCAGAAAGAAGAGCATCTACGCGCGAAGAAACAGGTTCGGAAGGAAGTGGTGCTAGTGATGAGGCTGGACCTGCTACTACGGTTGTTGGTTCGGAGAGTCAATCTCCTGCTACCAAAGGAAAGGCAAAGGATGTACCTAAACCAACCTCTCCTCCATCCTCTGACTCTGGGAAAGGTCCAAAACCCGAAGGCCATGGTGCGAACTTGGTTGGAAAAATCAACAACCTTGTCAGTACGGATCTGGGCAACATCACAGATGGTGAGTGCATCTTGTTTTATCTTGATCTACTCCGACTAACTATTGCATAGGTCGAGACTTCTTGATAGTCATACTCCTCTCCCCATTGTTGCTAGGACTTTGTATCTGGTTCTTGTATTCGATTCTTGGGTGGAGCGCATTTGTCGGCTTGGCTGTCATGTTAATATCTATTCCTCTGCCCGGTACGTACTGAGCTATAGCTTATCGTCGCATAGGTTGATTATTATTTGGGAATATAGGCTGGGTTGTGAAGCTCGTTCAAGGACTTCAAGTTGAAAGAATGAAGAAGGTAAAGCTAAAGTTTTCTTGAGCGAACAGCTTGTTAATGTCCGCGTTTCAATATTTAGACTGATGGCAGAGTTCAAGCCATTACAGAAAGTAAGTTTACTACTCGTGATAATGCCATACTTTGATTTGCTGATATTGTGGCCACCAAGCTATGAGCGTTTTGCGAATGATCAAGCTTTTCGGCTGGGAGAAGAAAGTCAGGGCCCAAATTGCTACAAAACGAGAAGAGGAGCTTCACTACATCCGGAATACATCCCTACTCAATCTTGCTAATATGAACATCAAGTAGGTCCTGTTGCATATCATCGAGAATATTATTATCTGACTTGTCCCTAGCTGGGTACTCCCTTTGCTGACCATGATTGCGACATTCGCTACATATGTAAGCGTTGTGTCTCATCCCAGACCGCACTTTCCTGATTGACGATCGTTTGTAGACCTTGGTCATGAAGCGTGCATTGACAGCCTCGAAAATTTTTAGTGCGATTGCAGCTTTCGACCTTTTACGTGACCAGATGATGGGAGGTGAGCGTTCAATGGTTCTACTTTCCGATTTCTGTCTGAATCCCCTTTCAGTATTCTGGACCTTGCCATCGATCATCAACGCCAAAGTGTCTTTGGATCGACTGAACGATTTCCTGCACAATGTAGGCCAATGAAATGGTCTTTTTTAACATCGTTCTTACATTTCCTGTTTCCAGACAGAACTTTTGGACAGATATGCCACAGGGAAAGAGGTTACCATCGACGCGATGCCTCCAACTGCCGACCGGATCGCGATTGGTTTCAGCAATGCCACATTTTCTTGGCATTCTACCAATGGATCCACTCCTGGTTCAGGTCAAACACCTTCCAGAAGGAACTTCCAACTCCGTATTGAAGGAGATCTTTTGTTTAAGAAGAACAAGATCAATCTCATCATTGGACCTACTGGATGCGGTAAGCGAGTAATACATTATCTGGGAGAACCCATCTTAAGACATTCTCGTGACCAAACAGGCAAAACTAGTCTCTTGATGGCACTACTTGGTGAAATGCACTTCAAGCCAGAAGCTGTGGATTCATGGTTCAATCTTCCTAGAGATGGAGGTGTCGCGTATGCTGCACAAGAGTCCTGGGTCCAGAATGCCACCATCAAGGTTAGTAACCATCCTCTCAGTATGTATCTCCCGTATGTCTCTAACGATCGCTCAGGATAATATACTATTTGGAGCTCCTTTCGATGAAGAACGATACAAGAAAGGTTTGTGGCTTGTGTCTAGATCCTATAATAGCAGCTAATGTGGTTTCCAGTCTTAAACCAGTGCGCTCTCGAGCGTGATCTCACATTGTTCGAAGGCGGTGACCTGACTGAAGTAGGAGAGAAAGGGATGACGCTGAGGTATGTTTTGCTCAACGACGTTTAACGGAATTTAAGCTCATGATGCATATCGGATGGTGCCCAATTTCAGTGGTGGACAAAAGGTCAGTACAATAGCATAATCGTCATAGCACCATTATTCATCAAGCATACAGGCTCGAGTCACTCTCGCACGTGCAGTGTATTCAAATGCTCAGACACTGCTTCTCGATGACATCCTTTCGGCTCTTGATGTGCACACATCACGATGGATTGTGGATAAATGTCTTCGTGGTGATTTGCTCAAGGATCGGACCGTTCTCTTAGTCGTAAGCAGCGAGGATTTTGTCATCTGCTTGCTGGCATTAACATAATAAAAGACCCATAACGTTAGCATGGTGGCGCCAATTGCCGATTTTGTTGTCTCACT
>WSTZ01000330.1:0-22324 GCA_019632295.1 Tulasnella sp. 418 | reverse complement strand
CTCCGAACGCGTCTATGCGGTGAAATGAGGAGGGCACGTTGGTTCTTAGACCAGATAGCCCCTGTCTCAAGGGACCGCTTGTGTGTATTTGGTGTTGGAAACAACGTTCGATGAATATGTCGTCATCGGAAAAGCACACTGATTTGTCAGAAGCTGACCTTCGTAGCTTATCGGGATGTTTCATATAAATTGAAAGAATTGTGCCTTATCAGGTCTGTGGAAGTTATTGATAATGCAAGTTTTAACCTCTCATCTGGACACCGGGAAACAGGATGCCGGATGTGGCCGAAGTCCCGTGGTCAGGTTTCTTCGCACATCACAAAACCGCGAAATTTCTTGTGCTGCTCCGTTCCATTCCATCACAATTGAGAGAACACCACGATGCTGTTCAAGCATTCTGCTCGACCGATTTCAAGACTGGCTTGTCGATCAATGAGCTCTCGTTCATGGGCTCCTTTGGCACTTGACCCGCCAACAGCTCAAGAAGAGGAACAAGCATTCAAAGAACGGGCTACCCGTGTCTCTGAATTCTTCAGTTCTCCTCGCTTCAAGGATATCAAGCGGCCATATTCTGCGGAGAGTGTTGCAACGAAGCAAGGAAACCTACCACCTCTTCCTTTACCATCAACTCTCACTGCCAATAAGCTTCATGCATTGCTCACCAAAGCTTCAGAAGAAAAGAGGCCCGTCCATACAATGGGTGCCATAGATCCAGTTCAGATGACTCAGATGGCCAAGCATCAAGAAGTTCTCTACGTATCTGGTTGGGCATGCTCGAGCGTATTGACGACCGCGAACAATGAAGTCGGTCCGGATCTTGCGTGAGTCTCTTAGTGCAACATCAATCTTGTCACTTACCACTCTGTTTCTTTCTGTGAAGGGATTATCCATATACGACAGTCCCAAATCAAGTAAACCGCCTGTTCCGGGCTCAGCAACATCATGACCGCAAAATTTATGATGAACGAATGACTGCGAGCCCAGAAGCCCGTGCCAAAATGGAATACATCGACTATCTCAGACCAATAATTGCAGATGCAGATACAGGGTATGTCGCTATATCAGATAATTTTAATGCAATATTTGACACGTAGCATCCTAGACACGGTGGTTTATCAACGGTGCTGAAGCTTACCAAGCTTTTCGCAGAATCTGTAAGATAATTTCATTTACCAATTATCAATACTAACACGATTGAAATGATATAGGGAGCATCTGCCATCCACTTGGAGGACCAACTTCATGGAGGAAAGAAAGTACGAGACATATTTTTTGACGCAGAATTTTCTCTCTAACGTCAGACTTGTTACAGTGCGGTCATCAAGCCGGAAAAATACTCGTTCCAGTTTCCAATCATGTCTCTCGACTCCTAGCGGCGAGGTTCCAGCTTGACATTCTCGAGTCGACAATGATGCTTATTGCAAGAACCGATTCGGAATCTGCTAAACTGATCTCCTCCACGATCGATGTCTTGGACCATCCATTCATAAAAGGAACAACAAACAAGGGTGATGGAAAGGGCCTCGCTGAAGTGCTTGCAGAAGCAGAAGCAGCGGGTCACCTCGGAAGTGCTCTAGACGCCTTGGAAGAGAAGTGGATGAATGAGCATCCGCTGGTCACATTCGACGAAGGTAATGGTTCTCAATTTATGGCGTAGCTACCTAGCTAACTATACTGTGTTAAGCCGTCGAAAGCGCCATTAAGAGCTCCAACCTTCCGGACAAGGAGAAGGCGTACAAGGACTATCTCAAGTTGGCATCTGGTAAATCCAACTCGGAGGCTCGAGCAGCAGCTAAGGAGATTCTCGGTATGGATGTCTTCTGGGACTGGGATCGTACGTGATATCACCATCTGCTGCATAGTCACAGCAGTACTAACTTTGGGAACACATCCCAGTTCCAAGAACTCGCGAGGGTTATTATCATTATGCTGGAGGATTAGAGGTGAAAATAACTCTCATCAAAGCCATGGTCTCCCTACTAATCTCATTTCCAGGCCGCTATCAACCGCGTCAATACCTATGCTCCGTATGCTGATATGCTGTGGCTCGAGACAAAGAAACCGGATCTAGAACAAGCACGGACCTTTGCACGAAGGATACGAGAGAAGTACCCCGGAAAGTATGTATCACACCCGGATCTGCCCTGATATTTTTCTT
Organism: Tulasnella sp. 418; assembly: GCA_019632295.1. Classification (NCBI taxonomy): domain Eukaryota; kingdom Fungi; phylum Basidiomycota; class Agaricomycetes; order Cantharellales; family Tulasnellaceae; genus Tulasnella; species Tulasnella sp. 418. Next base: position 20,166 of record WSTZ01000330.1, on the reverse strand, counting down.
ACCGAGCGATATCCATGATTTCAGATGGCTAGTCTACAATTTGAGCCCGAGCTTCAACTGGTCTGCGCATGGTTTCTCAGACACTGACTTGAAAAACTTTGTGTGGGAGTTGGCGAAAGAAGGGAAAGTTTCCACGTGCTTCACTGATGTGTCGTGTGCTGATGAGGAATGTTAGGTTTGTCCTACAACTCATTTCTTTGGCAGGGCTCCACAGTACTGCGGCTGTTACCGCTGAACTCTCGCAACAGTATAAGACAGATGGAATGCTAGCCTATGTCGAGCTGATCCAGAGAAAGGAGAAAGAAATCGGTACCGACGTTCTTACACACCAAAAATGGTTCGCTAATTTGTGTTCTATCAAAATGAGATCTCCCCTGACACATATTTTCTTAGGAGCGGCGCCAACTATGTCGACAGAATCCTCTCCAGTGAGTAACATACACTCTTAAGAGATATACAGAGATTGACGCTATGCTTAAACTAGCTATTTCATCCGGCTCCTCGAGCACCTCTGCCATCGGTAAAGACTCGACGGAACATACATTCTAAATTCTCTTGAGCGATTATAGTCACAATTGTGGTATCGGATAGCCTAGACATATTCGTACTCTTGCCGATGTGGTGCCGAAGGGCTCTCATACAGCCTCGGTTTCCTAGATAATCAGCATGGTAGATTGAGTATAGATCCAGAAATACAGGAGTTGGCTTGTCTCACTTTTCCCCAGCCGCCAAGGATGGAAACGATGAGAATAGATCGGGGTGTTTAGGCAAGGGCGCCTCGCTGCATGAAATCGTATTAGAAATGTGCCCGGTAATTCAGAAAGTGACGAGATCCCATACCTGAAGTAAGGGTGGTTTATAGCTTCTTCGGCTGAAATGCGTTGGGCAGGATCGTAAGTGAGCAGCTTTGACAGAAGATCTAATCCAGCTTGCGATACATAGCGAAATCTGGTTCTGAGGTTGGAATATCTGGCGACAAGTTAGTATCTTGAGCCAGAAATGAAGAATTGTTGTGCTCACGGCTGAACAGGGACGTTGATCGTCTTAGCCAGCGGAAGCTTGGAGAACCCAGGCCAAGATTCTTCTGTCGGGCTACCCAAAAGTTTGAATATCTGGTGTTAACAAAACTATGAGCTCTCCTTAACGTCTCCTCCACATTGTTTCTTCTTACCAAACCAAGCATTTCTAATTCGCTCTTTGCTTGAAATACAGGTTCGTTCAGGAGTAGTTCACCAAACACGCAGCCGACGGACCAAACATCGATTGCAGTTGAATACGTTGTCTCTCCAAAGAGTAGTTCGGGGGCTCTAAGGTTGAAATGAATAAGAGGTTATTTCAAAAAGAGAACTTTAAACATACCTGTACCACAAGGTTACCACAAGCTGCGTCATGTCACCTAGCGGATCACCGAATTTCCTTGCCAACCCAAAATCAGCGACCTTGATAGTGCCACGATTATTCATCAACAGATTGCTAGTTTTGAGATCTCGATGGAGAACCCAGTTAGCATGGCAATGTGCAACCGCAGACAACAATTGACGGAGTAGGGTTTTTATTTCTGATTGAAGGAAGGGCTGAGGCATTGTCGCGAGTAGCGTCTTCAGGTCGTGTTCAATGAAGTCCATTACGATGTAAACTCTGGGCGGCTCTGCGTCTGTATCAGGCTTGACCATCAAGGCACAACTAAAGTGCTTACTGAGTCAAGGTGTTCCCGACCACTATTTCTCGGATTCCAACGACATTCTCATGCCTACATACCATGAGTGCCATGATCTCGCGTAGACTCGTGATCGGAAATCCCTGCTTTTCTTCATCTAGCTTAAGCTTTTTCAGAGCTACTATCTCCCCTGTTTCCTTGTCTCTCGCCCTATACACCACACCATATGATCCCTCTTCTATGTGGTTCAGTCGCTCATACACATGTACAGAGCGACAAGGCATGAAAGGAGGGTGCGACGTTCGCGGAGGAACAAACCATGAGGTGGCACGAACAGCAAGCTGGGCGGGCTTTTCATCATCAGCGGCAGTTCTTGGAGGCGTGGAGTCAGGGGAATCGGATTGCGTCTCATCACGACGCCTTCTAGTGGGCTTTGAGCCCCGGACCTTCTTGATAGACTTCGGTTTCATAGGCACTTCATCCTCTGGCATATCTTCCCATCGGGATCTTTTTCTGGCTCGCTCGCCATCTGTGGTCATAGTATCGGGATCTTGGGGAGACGTAGAAGCATTTTGTGCACCTTATCTACTTTAAGGTCAAATTGGATGTATGTGGGCCAAAGGGAACATACCTTGAGGAGTACTAGTGTCAGGCATAGTGGAACCTGGCAGTCTGCACGGATGCAAATTCTGATCTGGTGGCACGTGACTGTGATTACGGAATGTTTGACCATATTGGCCATCACAAATGAAATATCCTCGTATCATTAGTGGCACTAGGCACCTACTAATTACCTGGAAAATCTCCGCTATTTCATAAGAGTTGGATAAACATGCGTTCTCAAAATGATACACTAATGGCACTTGCAAAGTCTCTAGCATTTATCACGAATCCCAAATGGCCCCAAACGCAGCAACACCCCTGAAGATAAAACCCATTGTAATAGCTGGAAAGCGCACAATGGACAATCCACCGTACCTTGTCATTAATCCATACACCACTTTTTGGGTGATAGGCTGGTTCGCTATTATGCACACAGCTTCTGCGTCAAATTCCTTGTATAGATGGTGGATCAATTGGACCATATTGGGCTGAGATCGATGACGAAAATTAATACGAGATGCATTGTGAGCTCCTAATTCTACTCACTCTACCATACGCATCTGTGTCATATATGACTGAGTCGGGGGCAGCGCTCATGATAGAGTCAACGAACGCGGCTCCATATGTCTTGGCAATGTTACGGGAGATCCACAAAAGCCTGCACATTTATTAGTCAAGATTATGAGGTAGATTCAATAAACCCACTTTATTGCTGTCTGTTTGGCAAATAAATGAGGTGCACAAGGGGCAATCCCACTTCCAGTGGCTACAATGACCACTCGTCGGAACAACGGAACAATAGTCATCACACCACAAGTGGGCTATAAAGGAGTGGTTTGTCACTCAGAGTCACCACTCTCAACCGATGCAGTTGACTAACTATTCCCCTAATCCAGACCTCATGCGGAGGGTTGGCAATCACATTGGACGTCCAATCACCTGCTCTGGATACTATAATGCTATAACCCTGTTTCTGTGGTGCCGCGATTGTTGCAAAGGACTGTAAAACATGTTAGTACCACGTGATTGAGCTGAGTGGTGATGACTCACATGCCATTCTGTGAGGGGACTATGAGAAATTCGTACGAAGGTTCCGGGGGCGGGTGTTTTGTGGTCGAAGTTGATTCGTATTGCATGATCGGAGAGCACCTCAGAAGTGACTTTGACTTTACGGAGGTGCATCCACGACGAGGCAATGGACGCCGTAAGAATCACAACTAGCCAGAAAGGTGCGGATTCACGAAGTGCCACATGAAGATGCTTCTGAGGATCCTTGTAGTCACGTGTTAGTAAAATCACTTCAGCCCATACTAATGCAGTGACGGTCCAACCCAGGAGCTTGGAAAAAGGGTTAGCATGTTACTATACCATGATATTAAAACAAATCCTTACCCGATGGACCATCTCGAAGTAGTCGTGCTTTAGTCTTCTGAAGCTAGGCATGGCAAGGGCAATTATAACGATCAAAAGCAAAAGGATTGTATAAGTGATGCCTGTAAGGGGAGCTGATGCCTAACGGCATATCTAGTTGATCAACCTCATGTATGATGTATGCCAGAAAAGGATCACCTTCTTCTTGATCAGGTCTTCTGTAACCCGAATAGTAAAGTAGAATAGCCACAGTGTAGCAGCGACCGACGATCCTGAATGAACTGACAGAGTGATGAGTTATCGAACCTGCGCCATATCGTCGGGTTACTCACTGCCGCCAAGGGAATAGATCCTGGCTACAAACGTGCGTACAGAAAGTGGCCAGCTATATAACTGCATTAGTAACAAAGACATTTCTTAGAGGATTCACCTACGAATTGGGGACTGAAGTGAAGGCGCAAAAAAGTCCATTCACCACATTGTCTTGCCTGATCAACACGGCTACAAATATGTTTCCGATAACTACCGAAGCCAGATACGGAACCTCAGCATTGCCTTTGACAGCAAGTGATATTAGAATAGCGAGGTTGACGACGAATGCGATGGTGAAAAGACGCCTGTAGACGTTGAAGATCTGGAAGCGCAGGTTTCGGATGTATCTGTGTTGCTCCTTCTCTGGAAGAGCTTCATTTTGATATCCTTCCCATCCATAGCCGTTCTCGGATGCGGATGAATCGCAAAGGTCAATCTCGGTGATCACCACGTTCCCTGTGACAAGGATGTCACTATATGGTCGATTCAGAGGATCAATGAGTTCCTCTGATTGTTTGACTGAAAATACCGGCGCGTCATCAGCGCCAGCATTTTTCACCAGACTACCATTGCGCGGCTGTCTACATTCCGACATGGCGTAATTTGGATATGGGACTAGGACAGCAATCGAGGGAGGAGATTATTGAGAGTAGATTGTGAATCATTTCGGCCAGCCAGCAGGCGGTTTTATTCTACGGCTCTTGCGAGAACCTGCTATCCCAAGCACCGCAGACCGTCATCAGTGAACAAGGCAGTGAAAGAGGTTCCTTGGATTTCATCATCTGCACATGATGACAGTCGGAGTTATGTTCCATGTTCCAGCCACAGACAGGAAGGAACATGGGTTGACGTCGAGCAGGTGTAAGTGAGCAGGATTTTGGCTATCCGATCCTAATTTTAGCAGGGGATATGGTGGATTTGTCGGGGCGGCCCATAGCACAACCCGAAACACATGCTCCGAGAACACCCATGCTCAAGGCAGAATGTCCACAAAGATATCCACAGCAGGCGCGGAATGTGGTAAACATTCCTCAACTAAGACGATCTTCTCTTGTCGTGTTGCGTTTTCTCGTTATGCTTGACAGTTCTTTACCTTTCAGACAGGGCGAATCCCTAATCTCGTGGGTCTCGACAGTGAATAGAGATGTGAGAGGAGGACCAGATAGACGTGCCAAAGCCATAAAACATTCTAAAGTGTCTTCTTATTTGTACTGAGCTCGATTATCAGTGAAACCTACTTTTGATTTCAGTCAAATTTCAGTATCTAGTGTCCGACAACGGATCATGGAGATGCTCACGGATCTGCTATGTAAGCTGAGCTCATGCTTCGATGTGCCTCAAGAAACAAAGATCCATGTAATTTGGGCCATTATCTTTCCACGATGTACTCTGAGGTCATTGTCGGTTAACAACGTTGAGTCTTCCGCTTAACTCCGCCATAAACAAGCTCTTCCCTTTCTTTCTTTCTTTACTCTACATTAGCACCCATGGCAGATCCATCGAAATCCATAGTAAGTTCAGAGTCTCCACACATCTTGCTCTCCATACGATGACGGATACAGGATATAACGGAAGCTGCTCTCAGAGCCGAAATAGAGGAACTTGAGCTGAAGCTTGGGTAGGAATCTCCTCTTCTCCAATACTGTAAATTCCGATTATGAGGGTTCATCCTCAGAGGTAAAGATCCCCAGAAGATTATTTCAAGGCATATTCAGCTATTACATGAATACAACGAAGCAAAAGATATGGCACAGGTAGAGTTCACACCCGTTCCAGAACCTTAAGTGACTTCTCACTGACGTCTGAGGCATAGATCATTCTTGGCAAGGTATCTCAGCTACTTACTCTGCTAGACATAAAACTTTACATTCATTTTGACGATTTATCACCAGCTTGCGGGAAGGAAGCAGACAACAATCCGGCAATTACACGAAGATTACGGTCTTTCATCAGACGATTAGGCACAATTTCCAGCGCTGTAGATAGTCATGAAGTCTTATGCTTGAGCTTATTATATTCTCACCGTGTTAGATGCAATGTGGAGAAATGCCATTTCTGGTAGATTCCCACGTCGATCTCAAGTTGTGAATAGTTTTCACCGGATGGAGAAGACGGTGGCTAAGCTGCAGGTTCATTCACGTACGAAGGTTTTGTGCTAGCATGCCGAAAAGCTCCAAGAAAAAGAAGGAAAAGGCTGCGGACTTTTCAGTGCGGTTTCGCATTATGATTAAATATCCTGTTGTATCTGAATGTCAACTTTCTCTTGTAGAAAGCCAAGCTAAAGCTCGGTAAAGGGAAGCAAGTAGCCAATAACGCCACGGATACCTCGTTCAAGACAAAATGTAGGCGTCTTATTGATATGATACTCTCGCAGGCATTTACCTTTGTGGACGTTTAGCTATAATTCTTCCGAACCAGTCGATTACCGCATCTAAACCTGAAGGGGAACCAAGAACCAGCCGTAACCTGAATCTGGAGAATCTTCTGAGCCGAGTAAAGCACTACTCTCCGCAGAGTCGCCGAGGTAAGCGATTGAGGTAAAAAATATGAAATAAGTCTTAACTGGCCAAAACTGCCATCTAGATGCTATCGCAGGACTGCGTGAACTTCTTGAAGCACACCCAGAGTTAATGGGATCTTCTCTGGGCGTTCTGCTTCAAGCTACAGTCAGAGCTATGATCGACGAGGTTGCTGAATCTGATATCCCATTAAGTACACATGCTGACGTTTTCTTCTTGACAAAACCAGGACTCGTCTGTTCGTAAGGCGCTTCTTCAGCTCTTCTCTTGGATAATTCCTTTGGTCTCCAAGGTAATGTCGTATGTGATACGATTGCTACACATTCTCACCATGCCTTTCAGGAGAACCTGGTTCCTCATGTTGCGTTTGTACTTCTCCATATAACATCCGCAATGTCTCACATCTTCCCGGAGATAAGAGTGGATGCTGTCAGATTTCTTGATATACTCTTGATTACGGTACCCGAAGTTTTCTCAGCAAGCGAACAAAGAGTGCTGGCAGGGTATATGACAATCCTTAACCTGCGTAGCAAAGCTGGAGGTAAGCTACAGCGCCATGTGTTAGGAGAGCTATTGAAAAGACTGTCCCTTAGAGGAGGCGCCTGCCTTGACTTCTGCTGGTGCTTCGCTCTCCCCGGCTGTAAGTGCTTTGTCTTCCTTTAAATCCCAAATCTAACGCTATGCGAAGTCGAGGCTTGTCGTTCTCAGATCACTACTCCGTTATGTTAAAATTATGGCCGATAGCACCACCTGGCTTGATCTAGACACCTATGTAGCTTCGGGAAAGATTCCAACTTGGTATCTTGAACGATCTTTCCGAACCGAAGAGGGCTATTCCGCTTTTCTCTCTCTGTTAGGGAGCAATCGCAGGCACTATCGATTAGTAGGGTGGAAGGCCGAAATGCCCCCCATCAGTGAAGATGATAGCGCATCAAACAATTGTTTGAATGGGTATCCGCCGATTGACGTTATGCCGAGAAGCTGGAGTCTTGGTGAGGTGGATCAACTACTGGAGAAGGACGATTGTGACAGCAATTTGGCACTGATAGTTGTGAGTGACTTCTTTTTGCTAGTAGAAGTGTCCCCACTTTGCCAACCTGGACTATCAAAGGATCTCTCCCAAAGTCTTCATCATATCCTGATCGTCACGTTTTTGGACATCGCGCCATCAGCATTTATGCCTCCCCACTCGTCCAGACAAGAGGTTGGAAGCATTGAGACCCAGATTGAGCTACTCTGCACAGTCGGGTTGCTCACATCGTCAATATATGGGACAATCTTGCGACGTGGCTCTACGGATGCAGTCAAGGTATGGACCCAGATACGACTTCATCAGCAAAACTGACACAGCGTCATCTTCATTAGGCTACTGCAAGCGAAAACGTAAAAAACATAATGAGTCGAATGGCCCCGTACTTTCCTTTCGGCGATGGAGTGCCCATCCGCCCGGATGCGCAGGTATGGTTCCTTCACCATCACCTTATAGCGGTATAGCTCATCGGATTTGCAGGTGGAGCAACATTTTCAGGATCTAAACCTGATTTACTGTGACCTTATCTCGTTACTATTTACTCAGCATCAGTGGTCGAGCAGGTCCGCACTCAAGCGTAAGCAAGATCACTTCGATGTACCTCGACAACTCCATCGGGTGAGAGAATGGGTCTCAAAGGCAATTCGAGGACAGGTTCGTACCTTTGGTGTACAAGCTACCTTGAGCAAGATTTGACGGGTGCTACAGATTGTCTCTAGTACTCAGCCACTAGGTCAACAACTATCATCCACCGCTTACCTCGCGCTTTTACCAACCATATGGTCGTTGCTAAACACTCGTACGGACACAACGACGGAAGAGGATGGTGAGAAATCAAGTGGAGTTGCAACGGATGACACTTGGTTAGCTATTCTAGAACACTTCCATCGGGCTGGAGCAATGTCCAGTGGGAAAAAGCTTTCACTTCAGTTTATTGGGTCCCTTGTTCTGGTAAGCCTGAGTTTCATACTTGAGTGACAACTTTTCTCAGCTAGAAAGATAGCTTCAAGCCGACCAGCAGTATTGTGGTGCATTCAAAATGGAGACAAAGGACATCCAGGACTGGTTAATTACCCTACCAAGAATACTGTGGGAGATAAATACCAGAGATCCGTTGTGTTCAGAGGTATGCATATCCAATATCACCCTCAGATTCCATTGACAATATCACGCATGCAGCTCATCGTCTTGGTATTACTTCGCGCCCTCGATCGGCCTTCATTAATAAGCATATCTGTGGGTGACAGTAGGAACAAAATGTCTCATTACAACTGATCAAAGTCTTGCAGACTGCTCAGGTTCTGGCAACACAGCTGGTGCCGTTTTTCTACATAAACCACCCAACAAAAGGTCCAATCTTTGGACCATGGAGGCAGTTTACTTTCGACAGCGCCGTTCATCGCTTGTCGTTGCAACTCGTGAAAAGCTTGCAGCGTGAATGCGGAGACAATGCACTTCATGATCTCCGCTCCGCTGTCAGTTCTGCATTAGGCGCAGAAGCTTCCGGTTCTAATTAGGTGTTCCAATAGCACCTACTTCACTCGAACAAGCGAGTTGACAATGTCTCTATAATGTAAGAATATGTACAGCAGCCTGGAAGATGAACATAGGCTAGTCATAAAGCAAAGGGGCATTGTTTAATACAATAGGATATGCAATTTGTTAATGCTAACGACAAGATGCGAGAGAGACCAACGAAAAGTGCAAAAAAAAATTAAGGACAAGCGAGAGAATGACATAGGCTTGATAAATAGCCCACAACGCAACGGGTATTTGGAGAAGATTTACCGGCTATCGGGTATGTGAATGTTGATAGCTAGAAAAGAGAGTTAGCGTGGCCGACATAGTCCCAAAAGCAGCGACGCTTACCTCGTGACCAAGTAAGAGCGTCAGAAGTTGATGGCATATCAAAGTAAAGGATTGCTTTCTGATCAACGATACGTAGAGCTAAGGGAAAGAAAGGTGAGATGGTGTGACTTAATCAAATGAGTGTACATACCATGGCCATGCACAATACTCGCTGGTTTGGCCAATTTCTGCATTCGAAGTACAGCCCATAGATCAACAGGGCTCTTTGGATCCGTGCCTTGTGAAGGATCCTTGCAGAGTACCAGAAGATCATTGCAAAGAATGCCCACAAGCGTTCTTGGAGTTGATTCTGGCATAAGGCATTCAACCTGGACCACAGTATTCTGGCCTTCAGAATTGACAACTTCGAAAAACGATGCTCCTTTCCGTATGACACGAGAAAGGTTAAGGCGACCATCCATAATGAGACGTCTGGAATACAATTGAGAACACTAGACAACTTTACTTTACTACGCTTACTCACCGATGCGGTTGAACCAATGGGCTTGGGAATTTGCCACGAATCCTAGATTGCCATTGAACCAGCTTACGACGGGATTCAGCTTCCCTCTTTCCCTCATTCATATTATTAGCTAGGGACGCAATTTCCTCGAATGCCTTCTCTAAGGTGTCATCGTGGGCGTCAATCCTTGGCGGAGTACAGGTGACCAATTGCTCCAACTGCGGAATAAGAAGTCAGATCTTTTCTTGACTCCAAGAGAGCATACTCACGAGAAGACGATAACGAGGAATTCGTTGAACAGGTAAAAGTAAATAACCTTCAAGATTCAGCTGGGAGTGTTTTGGATTCAATTTAGACTTCTTCAGGAACTGTTTGATGCGTTTCCGTTGCGAGTTTGTGATTGAAGCTGTAGATGGAGTCGAGGGAACTGGTGCATCGAGTACAGGCCCCATTCCATTCGCCATGCTCATGGTCAGTCCGAGTCCAACAAGATGGGCAGTGCTTGACGCGGGAGAGGTTACAATGGGTATAGCATTTGCTGGAGGAGCTGTAGTCCATGCTTGCAAGCGCTGAAGGCAATTATCAAAGTTACTGCAGAACATGTTAGCGAGGCTGCTTTTAACATAACAGAAATCTTACTCACTTGATGTATGTAGAATACATCCTCATGAAAGCTGCATGGCTAACAAACACATGAGCCACAGCCTTGGCAACTCCGGAAGAGCGAGCTCCCTCTGCATCGTCGCCAAGGGATAGCGGAGCAAGCGCCTTTTCCAACTCTGGCAAGAAGTTCTTTCGGTGAAATACGTAGAGACTTTCTAAGCCGTTGAACACGACTTTGCGCTCTGCCAGTGGGACTACAGTCTCCTTTCCATGGGTTCCTGTGATGGAGTTGACTGGTTGCCCGGCACCCTCGATGTAGATTTCAACCAGTTCTCCCAGCTGCTTCACGTACGTACGTTCGGTCCTACAAGCAGGATGGTTAGACAATGCGATATAAGAAGTGAAAATAGTACTTACTCCACAATCTCCCTCAGGATATGCACCCGCTTCGCTTTGTCATCCTTGTATTTTCGCTCCTCCTGACCCGATTCCCCACTATCACTAGTGTTGATACTGATATTGCCGCCACCACCTCGCAAACTAGTGGTGGAAGGCATACTCTTTAGCGTACGAGGAGCACTGTTGGTTGAGGTTGTATGGGAAGCATCTCCACTCTCTCCACCCATTAATGTAGGGCGTCTGATACGTTCATGTACCGGCGAATTGCGCGACGCTGGTTCTGAGGTTGCGGGAGATCCAGAGCCATAAGGACCATCCACGCCTGTTAGCTCGCTTGGGCCCAGGTCTTGCATATCTCTTAGATAGGCCATCACCGACCGCAGAGCCTTGGCATACACCTCATTGGTCGCAGGCATCGCTTCCAAGGATGCTGTCATCACTTCTTGAAGGTTTCGCGACTGTCGCGTAGATCCTGGCGCCGAACTATCTGCGTCACCGTTTCCACTAACCGTGGGGGAAAGACTGCCGCCCACAGCAACGGTAGCCGTTAAGAATGGAGATTTCGGAATTGGGATATTAAGAGTTGGAGGAGCATCCAGGGGAAGGAAGCTACGTCGTCGGCCAGAGCGCACACTCGGACCGGCTGGAGAAGGAGGCACCAATAAGACAGGGGAGTTCAGAACCTCTAGCGAAGGCTGAGCTTTGAGACCGCCATTGGCTGAAACTGATTTCGAGGCATCGCCAAAGATATTGATACTACTATTGGCTGCGCGAGATAATGATGGCGTTGGCGTTAATCCTCCACCAGAAGATGACGGATCCGAGGGAGCGACAGTGACTCCTATTGATGGTCCACGAGTGCTGATTCCAAGTCCAGCTGGGCCCATAGGTCTGAGCTTGGGTAGCTCTCCAGGAGGAGCCGTTGATGCATGAGCAGTGGCTGGTCGCCGAGGTACAGTGCCTGTTGGGGGTCGAACCGGAGGAGGAGATCCGACAGATCCTGGTGTACTCTTCATTTTCGTCATGCTCATCTTTTTCAAGAAACCCCACTTTTTAGCGCCCTTGTCAACCTTTTCTGAGATCGACTGTGAATGACTACGGCCAGATGCCAGTGGTGGACGTTGCGAAGTACCATCTTGAGAATCAGGTGAATTGTCCGCGTTTTCAACGGGTGACTCCACTAGGTGATTCGGATTGCTTGGAACAGGTGGGTCCCATAAAGACGGAGTCAAAGCTTTCCTCTGATGCATGGGCGAAGGATTCATGGAGGCATACATTAACAAGGAAGTTGAAGAAACGGAACCATCGTGCCCTCCAGATCGCGAACTCATGCTGACGAAGCGCATGCTGTCGGCATATGATGGATCAGCAGATGAAGAGTAGTTTGAAGATTCATATGTCGATACTGTCGAGTTGGGTCCGCCTCGGTATGATCCTCCATGGGGCGGTAGATCAGCATAGCTCCCGGGCATGGGAGAAGAATGTGCCGACATCGACGCAGGAGTCACTAAGCCGGGTCCAGGATTAGGTAGAGGAGGAACCTCTTCATTGTCCCTCAATCCAGCCCCTGAGGACAGGGCAGCAGATACGGATCCTGCTCTTTCTCTTGTCCTCTTCCTGACATCGTCCGCGCTCTTCATCTTCTTCAACGTCTTCCTATAAGGATCGTCTTCGAGAACGGAACCTGTACTCCTAGTCTCTCCATATTGAGAAGGCTCCCGAGATCGCATCCCATTAGATGAATTTTGTGACCTTTCTTGACCCTCCACATACGTCCTTCTGCTAATCGTACTGGAGCCCGTCGCAACCGTATTTGGTCGGCTGTAACCCCCAGGACTGCTCTTCATTCTCATCAACTGCCTTTCACCTCTTTCTGACCTCTCTCCCAACTCGCTATCCATTCGGGGGAAATAACTTCCTTGACTGTATTGTGAGTTCGGATCGCCAGATTGAGATGGATCCATATACATGGATGATGTAGCACTTGGTGCAGGTGCAGGTCCATGATCATCCGTATTCGGTGGGAAGGGATACAAAGGTGACGGAATAGGCGGTAAGGGAGAGTTCGCAGCGGATGAAGAAGCACTTGTTGCAGTGCTAGAAGAGATTTGCTGTCGATAACCTTGATAGTACTGTTTGACTGTTAGGTCACTGTTGGCTCCATTTTTCATTGCACCAGTCTCGTATAGTGACATCTTTGGATCCATGACGCCTGCACTAGCCGGTGGAGTGCTATTAGACTCGAACGTGCTAGCATTGCTAAACATCGAGAATGGAGTGTTTGGAGGGTATGCAGGAGAGAGAGGAACTGGATTCATCAATGGTTCCATAAGCTGTTTCCAAGGACCCTGGAATGGATTTCCATCGACGAGAAGCCATTCTATCTGAGAGAATAGGCAGATCCAGCTTGGCAATGAGTAGAGTCGATTCCTCCTCACACTCAGCGTTCGCAGATTGTTTAGCAGTGCGAGCTGAGCAGGTAACGAGGTGATGGATGTACTATCCGCAATCAAGACCTGCAGGTTTCGTAGATGAGATAACCCGAAAGGTAGAACACGTAAAGGATTATTCCCAATATTGAGTTCAACCAAAGCGGTACAAGATTCCAGGGCAGGAGGAAGTGCTTCCAGGAAGTTTCCTGAGATATCCAATGCAAGCAGGGTTTCCCATATGGTCGGTAACACATTGGTCAAGAAGCCTGGAACTTGGCCAGGAGTTGTCGTATGGTCCATGACGATATGAGTGGTCCCTAAAGAAAAGACGCGTTAGCGACCCGTAAGTTGAACGGTAATTAATCCACCCACCAGGTTTGATTTCCACTCCAGCGATACTCAATCCACTTAGATCCACAATCAACCCACGACCCTCTTCCACCGTAACAATAGCAGGTGTTCTCTCTTCCTCTTCAGGTCGGCAAATTCCGTCCTCTTCCTTCTCGTTGAAATCATCCTCGCTCGCTTCGCTCATATCCGTATCTTCCCTTCCAGCCAAATATGGGTGATTTTGCTTTCCACCTTGAGGTACCATATTCCCGACTTGAAGTGACGAATCGCGTTTCGGCTGACTGAGGCTTCCGAAACTTGCATCCGTCTCGTACTCTGACACATCCAAAATACTGCTTCCCGTACTAAATCTATATCGTTGCTTTTCGTCCATGTTCGTTATCCGTGCGTCTGCCCTAGTCGGAGCAGTAGAAGTAGCAGCAGCCTTTTCAACGTGTTGTTGTTCAAGTCCGGAATTATAAGTGAGATCTTCGTGCGTGCCTTCAGCGTCGTGATCTTCGTCAGTCATTACTCCCGCTCCATCCTCTCCTTGACCGGAACTGTATCCTTCTGTTTCGTCTCTTTCTTCTACAGCACCCCAATCATAACTCTTCTTTGAAGCCAGTGCTTGATATCCATGACTAGGAGGCTGAGGATAACCACCCCAAGAAGTTCGAGTCGACGCTAGACCCGTTGATGAGTACGCTCCGGGAACAGGAGTAGCACCATCTGGACCTCCACCCATCTGTGATATTGATGAAGCTCGAGACCTGCTGACTCTTCCTGAAATCTGTACAGGTTGATCGGATGTTGCAGCAATACCGATACTTTCAGTTTGGGATGTAGGCTCCTCATGAGATGGTTCCGGTGCTACATCATCCTCTGAAGACCAAACAACAGCGCGTCAACAACACGTCCCTAAAGGGAAAAGGCAATATATGTACGAACCTGCATGCATCATTAAGAAAGACGTCGGGTCGTCGCCGACCGGGCTAGTAGCACTACTTGCTGGGGATTGACCAACAAGAGAAGCAAGACCAACCATACTTCCCGTGGAAGATACACCCCTTCCACTCACATCCAACTCCGGTGCCGACCCGCCTCTCGTGAGCCCAGTAGTACCCGACGAAGCTGATCGGCCGAGGGGCACACTCGGCATGTTCGGGCTCTTCCCCAAAGCAGTCTGTGAGACCTTCCGACGAAGATCTGTCCTTGAAGGGCGGGACCGCAAAGCAGGTGACGTTGATTGGGGAGATGCATTGGGTGATGATGAAGAAGGCATCGGAGGTGTCATGGAAGTTAATGGAGGTGACATCGCTACGGGAGAACGTGATGGGGAAGGCACGAACTGCGGTGACGAACTGCTGGGCATCATCATCCCCATTCCCAATGTCGCATACCCCGAGCCATCTTCCTCATCATATTCCTCAACCCCGTTGGATCCACCGAAATAACTCTGTCCCCTTACAGATCCAGTTCCGAATGTGGTACTCCTTCTCCCGATTGAACCGTGCCCCACTTCTGCCCCATCTTGAGATAAACTCCCTAGAGTGTTTCTACTTCCGGCATTGGAAGAAGTATCATCAGCCGATGTGACACTCATTATTTGACCATCTTCGTTTTCATACAAATCCAAGTCTGCTGAGACAATGCTGGATCTCAGGGCACTAGCTCGTCGACTTGGATTGTTATGGCTCGATCGGCTGTAACCGGAACTTGTGGCATGGCTACTCGAATTATGACGTGCTAAAGACGTCCTGTGAGGTCTCGGTATAGGCCCTGTAAAGGGTGCGCCTCCAACATTTGATGGTAGAGGAGGTGGGGGAGGCGGAGGCGGGTTATATGAAGCCGGAGGGTGTCCATGTGAACTTGAATGAGAGGTGGATGTCACTGAGCGTTGCGAGGGGGCGCGGGAGACGTTTGAGCTTGCTCGAGAAGGAGGATTGGAAGTGTACGTTGAGGATCCTGAAGCCGCATTTGAATTTGATCGAGACATGGACAAATAAGTCGAGCCTGCGGTAGAAGAACCCCCTCGAGCGCTATTAGTGCTTTGAACGGAACCTGTCGGGAAGAGAAGCAGTGGGGACGACCCTTCGTTTGAGAGCTCAGGGTGAGAGCTTGAGAAATGGCCAGGCTGGGTCGGCGCTGGATGATGAAGGGGTAAAGAAGAGGACATTGTGGGCGACGAAGGAATAAACGAGTTGGGGAATGGGCTGTTGGTCGGGGAAGACTTTGCCGAACGAGATGAAGAATATGTGGTGGGACTCCCAGACTGATTGAGATAGACAGAAGATTTGAGGTTTGTGGATACAGAGCTGGGTGCTGATGGCATGTCGTCAAGTAGAATGCTTGCACGATGTTGATGATGGTAGTCGTCGATCTGATCAACCACGACAGGCTGCTTGGGGTTGTAGATTTGACTGAGTGGGATATTGTCTGTTGGAGTACCAGGTAACGAATGATCGTCGTGGAATGAATGTGAAGGAGGATTGGGATTGTTGGCTGCGTCGAACAAGATGTTGGAGAGAGCGTTCAATGCAGGAGTGTTGTTGGCTGGAAGCTGCACGTTATGATCCGAGTAATAATCGTCAAAGATATCTGCGAATGCGCAAGGAAATCAGTCAGAGTCTGAACGTTGAGAATTGAGTAACTTTTTTTTTTTCTGAAAGGGAAATACCCCAAAAGACAAAGTCAAAAATAAAACGGATAAATCCGGATTCGGCGACGCGGTCAAACAGGTTTCAGCGCCCAATGATTATAGAATAGAAATCGGGGGGACAGGGTACATCGAAGGAGGAGGGATGATCCTCGAACGCGTATACCCCGCAAAGTTGCAACACAAGACACTCACCACTGCTAATGCTATTCCTGCCAGCCATCGTCGACGACTGATCTTCAGCATCGTCGTGAAGAGAGAGCTTGTCGGGCACATTGGATTGTTCATCAATGCCCCAGCCAAGAAGCGGAGAGTCGCGCAAATCCCTCGGCCGAGCATCAGCTGATGGAGAAGGTGTAGGGATCGCTGATACCATCCCGTCGCGGTTGTCTATGAGATGGTCACGCGATGATGTCGTTGTTGATCAAAAAGCCAAAAATTGGAGTGTAAATGTCTCCTCTCCCTCGTTCCTCCTTTCAGGATCGTAGTTCTACGAGTTCGATGTCGAGATTAGCCTCGTCCTTGTCTGCGACGGTGATGCCAGCGAGGAAGACGGAAGAAAAGACGACGAGGAGACCGGACGAGTATGTAATTACTCGCTAATCCCTTCGACTTCCAACATTTCCCGCGGAGATTCAATAGACCCTGAGCACCCTGTTCCCCTCTTTTTCGCAAGTCACAAGAAAAAGGCATCTCCATCGGCTGGTTCTCCCGCCAACTAATACAAACGTGTTGCCATGGTCTCCTTACTTTCATACTATTCTACCGAATGTGTTACATATGCTCTCTCTCTCTCCATCGTATGGGCGTCGCTTGTCGCCACATCTCTTTCCGACCAAAGGTCCAGCCTCACCTTCGTCATGATTATTTAACATGTCTCCAGTATTCTCCCATCATGACATCCTAGCAATTCCCACTTGTTCCGTATCTCGTTTTTCCGGGTTCGATTCATATCCGGGCTGCGTAGCATATCTGGGTTCTCAAGTTATTAACTCAAAGTTTATCTTTGTAAAGAGCTTATTTGCTAGTATTGCATCGTTGCGTAGGGCCTGCTTCACATATTTCAAAAAAGTCTCTGATAATTACGTCCATCTACATCAAATTACCACATGCCGTCGGCACATCTCGCAGCTATCTCTTCGAGACCCTACAATACTTCGTAAAAACAATCATCTCTTCAACGACACCGGTGGCACATTTGATCAAGCCTCCACTCGCTCAAACACTTTAATACTGACCCTTCCTTCCCCCCTCCCAACCAACTTACTCAAATCGACCCTGTCTTTCACCTCCTCATTGAACTTGAACCCGTTTTTCTCAAGCGTCCTTTGACTTCCAATGTTGTGAGAATACGCAGTCACTACGAATCTCTTCGCGTTCATGTATTCCTTCCGAAAAGCGAAATCCAGCACAGCCTCGATCGCCTTAGACATAATTCCTCGGTTGTGATGAGAGGGTGCTAAGAAATCTGGGTGTGAAAAAACAAAGCAGTAACCAAAAGTCAGTGCCGACTCCACCGAACGATTACCAAGGTTTAAGCGGGAACAGGGCAAACCGGGGGGAAAATGTCCAATAAAATGTGAGTAAAAAGGTGCCTTGTTCGATCATGACAGAAGATCCGACGAATCAATCTTCATCTATTTTCTGAAGAATAATGCGTGTTCGTCGATCATGAATAGGAACTGTCTCCGACTGGATGAGACAATTCAATAGCCCTTCGACAATATATGATACCATATAACTGGTGGCCGAGAGCGCTTGTCTTGTAGAATTCAAACTGAACTTACCTCCAATAGTCCAAACAATGTTCTCATCTCCATCTTCCAATTTCGCATTTTCCTCAGCCTTTCTTTCTCTTTCCTCGTCATCCGCAATCTCGACGAATTTCGACCTCGCTACCATGACGTCACCTAGAAATATATCTTCACCAGTTTCATTACCTTCCTGATCCACAACTCGCTCCCTGATGATCCTAACAGGACATCCCCCAACACACTTCTTCCCATTCAACACTTGCTTCCAAAGCATATTGCTAGATTCCATCCATTTGGTAATAGCTCCGGTACCATGTTCCTGAGTAAACGGATATGGAGGTCCGGTAAGGTTGGGATACACTCTGGGATCATTGAAATGAGTGACTAGACAGTCAGCATCAGATAGTCTGGGTGGCGTCAGTCGAATCTTGGGGCCCCAAGGAGCTGGAAGTGGGATATACGGTTCGTTGGTTTTCGGATCGATATGAAATGGAGACGGTGGGATCATCGTGGTTCCTTCTGTTGGTGATGCCATGTCAAGAATCCTTTGGACGAGGTAACTATTTCCCGTTATTCCGAAGGTTCTAATTATGCAATATACGACCAGTTTGGTGTATTACTTACTCTTCTATCAGTAGAAAATGAGCAAGTCGGAGATGTTGATCAAAACTAAACGCTATTGACCCTCCACGATCCGTACGAAACTCCGATCAAAAATTGAATCTCCGTTTTATTGCACTTAGCGAGTATTGACCAGGTGGGAAGCGAGGGTTTGGATTGGAAGAGGGTAAAAGACACACACGGAGTTGCAATATTGAAGAGTTAGAAATCTGTATTAGCGATAGATCTATTTACAACATATCCATATTTGAATATGCCGAAAACATGGAATAAGCAGGACGAGAAGCAGTGAAGAAATTACTGAAAAAAATCATAAACCCGAAAGACAATTCTAAGTCTACAGACATCTGGAACAATTATATGAGAGTAGACAAGTTGAGGTGGGATGCAAGGGAAGAGAGGAGGGAGTAGTGGAGGTCAATGCAAAAAATAATTGAAGAGATAGAGGGAGAGTACCCACAGTGTAACGCTATCACTCACAAAGCCTAAAGTAAAAGAGTCAAAGTTCAAGTATTGTGACAACTTTGCCTACCATTGCACTTTTGGGGTGTTTTGAGGAGAGATCCAGCGGTTTGAACTCGGATGATGGATGGTAGAACTTCAAAACAAAAGCGCATGAACACAGCACGTGACCATTTCAGGCGGAGATTCGTACGGATGGTGGAGGGTCAATTGGATTTCCTGTTGATCAAACACACACGTGTTTATGGAGATGTCAATAAATCTACCATTATCTAGGAAATACATATGCAGATCACTCTTCATGACTGATCTTGACTCCATCGATTGAAAATAACTCACCAGACTCATCGATGATGATCGTTGCCCAAAGCTGGATAACGCCAGAGAGTCACATCAAGTCGTGCCTGATTCCAATACGATGAGCTAATTACAGCTCTCGTGAGGTACAAAAACAATACAAGCACAATTCGATTCTTACGTTTAGACACGTGTGTTACCTCCACCGAACAAGTTCACCGCTGTGATCATGTTTGACAGGCAATAATGGAAGGGCAAGGATCTGAAACAATCGCGTCACGTCATCGGCTAAAACGGCTATATACCATATGTAGCTATCGTTAAGGCACGGTCAATAACAGCAATGTAATTTTCAACAAAGTACAATTTAAGTAACCTCCTATCGTCACTAAGCAACAAAACTAGATAATATAGAAGCTTAACCTCTCGAAGTCGCGATGATCATAGAGGAAAAAAGCTCAACTTCTCTAATATCGAAGCAACAAACTTTTCGACCTACTTAATCAAGAAAAGCGGGGGTCTATAACAGGTTAGAAATCGAACCCCCGTCTCAAGATGGAATGAAAGGCCTACGTAGTGGGGTCAAACCTGCATAATTCTGAGGGTCGATGATCTTCGTTTCCGACGAGAACCCTGATATACCCATGATTGATTTCCGCGGCGGTTTATCTACAGATGTCCATCAGTGAGAAACTGTTACATTCGCTTCCCAAAGATGGGAATAGAGCCGACAGCTAGGTATCGAAGGATTCGATCGGTTGCTTGTTGATGCCCGCCCACCGAATGACTTGCCGGTTTATTGCGAGATT
>WSTZ01000033.1:57244-79762 GCA_019632295.1 Tulasnella sp. 418 | reverse complement strand
ACCCATCGGAGCCGAACATGTCGAACCCCTAAAACGCCGCGTCACGTTCTCATTCGTTGTTCTCACTCTACGCCAATCCGCCTTGACCGTTCACACCACTGAATAAGTGTTATACATTTATATCTCTCGATCAAGTACCATCATACCCGTGACCTCTTCTTGACTGCATCAAAGTATCAAATACGTTCTCGCATTGGTCTTCGCCACCCATCCCACGTTCAACAGTAACAAAGCGGTCCGAATACTTTGATTGGGGTTCTTCAGTGGCTGGAATCCCCTCGCCGATTATAATCACATTCGCGACTTACGAATAGGGCCTCGTATTACCCAGCAAAACGCATGTCGGAAGAGGCACCACCTTTGATCTCATTGTTACCCGTGACATCGTCATCGAGACGTGTTCTGGACACACCGGAATTACTGAGCAACATACTTGAGCTTGCGACGCCTGCGTGTCAGGTAGCTGCAGCTCAGGTATGCAACTCATGGGGCAGCAATGCCTTCCGTTTCATCTGGAGGGATATGGAGTCTTTGATTCCATTGCTGAACCTCCTAACACCAGTTAAGAGAAAGGTTGGTGGAGGTGTCTCTGTCCTGTTCTTGGTAAGGAATATTTCCACAGCTATGTAACATGTCGTCACTCAACCACGATCAGGAATACGACAAAGATTATGAGCCCCACTATTGGGAAAGGATGCGGTTCTACGGAAGATACGTTAGGACAATCGCTCATGATGACCGGGAAAAGATCAGGATCGACGTGACAGTCTTTCAGAAGATGGCAGCTGCTGCGCTGAACCGCTCCCCATTCTTTCCTATCCTCCGTTCCCTCGAATGGGTTATCACCAATGCTTCCTCGATCACGGGAATCGGAGTTATGCTATCTTCAACTATAGAAGAGTTACAACTTTTCATGAACACTACCGCAGATACCAGCACGTACTCGAAGGTTCTAGGAAACCTCGTTGAACGAACTCGTAACATCAAATCTTTGGCCATTCACCTTCATCCGGATATCGGTGTCGGCGACATCGAAACACCTCTCGCTGTATTGCTGAGAGATTCTCCCGCTCTTGAAACATTGAAGCTACCGCCATATTTCCTATCCCACAAAGTCGTAACCGCTCTAGAGTCCCATGCGTTGATGACTCTAGATCAGACAAACGTGGGATGTCGCAAAGTTCGCCACGATAGCAAGGGATGCTGCTTATTTTTCGATGGTGGCAATTTCAGCAAGCTGGAGAAACTTGCCTTCAACCATGACCTGCAGGAAGCAGCCAATCTGTTCACGAAACCCTGCGCCCCGACAACTCTAACATCCTTATACATTGGCACAAAGCGTTTGTGTAGTAGAAGCGACCTGCGAATCTTCCTTGGAATCCTAGTGGACTGTAATCCTTCCATTCAAGAAGTCAATCTGAATCTATATGCCGAAGAAGACGCTGGAGCTGTGGAGCAAATTACCTTTCAGGAAGTGGCCCCTCTTCTACGAGCAGATCTTATCAGTTTCAACATTGCCCATAACCATCCACTCATGTATTCTGTAGCAGATGTGCATGCCATGAGTAAATCATGGCCCAACATCATGTTACTATATCTCAATGATGAAGTCGTGATTCAAGACTCATCGCATCCACCTCAAGGACAAGACCTGAGCATTTTGAACTTGTTCACCTCGTTCTCAATGCTTAGCAGTCTAGGTATATATTTTACAGTTGAAGAGTCCTTCCGTGCCCTGGACTCGCTAGGAGGTACCCGATTCAATAGCCTTAGGACATTGACGGTTGGCACCTCCGTTCTTCCCAAAGAGAAGGGTCCCAATGCGAAGGAGATCGGACTGTATCTGGCATCCTTGGTATCGAGCGAAGATTTTGAGATCTCACTTTCTCATAGCGACTGGTATCCGAAACGCGCCAGTGATAACGATAGGAATTCGAGTTGGGATGAGGCATGCGATTACTTATCGGTGTGCATGATGGCTCAGAAGGGACTACGCCGGGACCTAGAGGAGCGGGAGCAAGAGGCGTGTAAGCAGCGGGATCTCATCCGCTCTCTCAAGGACCGAGAGCAAGAGTTGCTGAAAGAAATTGGGATGCTTAGGCAAAGGGTAGAACCTTTTCGTCAATAACGCGAAGAGGTTCGACGATCGTGAGTAATTATTGTTGTTACGCTTAGGGTTTCCGGGCCGCTGATATCCTTAATGATGAAGGTACGACAATAGATCAGAGAAAGAATCCCATTCTCAGTGGAAACGGGGATGCCGCTCTGATATTTTCTCTGCATGGACATAATAAAATTATCGCTTTGTTTTCGTTTCTGAACATTCGTCCAATTGTTGGGTTCCTATTCATCTTTTTTTTTTAATTGTAGAGATGTAGAAATATGACACACCTTCGAAGAAACCAATAGGGCTTGCAATGGTGCAAATTCAGCCCTTTCTAAACCGGAGAAGTGAGGTATCCTGAATAACCAAGCTTAAGCGGGGAAGACCTCTCTGAGCTGTAATAAAGAAGCAGAACAATACACTGCCCCGGAGAGTATCCGATAGCAACTGATGGTTAACATCCAAACCAATGCAGTAGTGAGCGAGAGGGAGGGAGATTCATTCTATGACTGTTCAATTGTTTGCGGACGACGCAGCAGCTGCAGCAGCAGCTGCCAGATCGCAGATCACGTGAGACATTAATTCCGAGCAGAGAACTGGGTTCTATTCAAGTCCTAAACACTGGTTTGTCAATCTGCCGAGGAAAACCCAAACCGCTATACTAAGGATCTTATTTCTAGTTAGCCTCGGTCGGCTCGCAGATGCGCAACAACTTCTTGGGGCATTTGTCGTCCCCGCTGGCGAGTTCATGGGAAAACTTGCGTAAAAGTCTACAATCAATATAGATTCTTCATCCCAGCCTACAGAAATAACTCACAAACCAATAACGGCAGTTATGAATCTTTTCTTTTTGAGCATACTGAGTCAGAGCCAGTTTCAGTTCCTTCGAGCCTTCACTTGATGTGCTAAACGTGGCTTGCTTACCTCGCAGACACTCCCTAAACCAGCCATAGCCCAAGATGGCACGGGGTGTACACTATGAGCAGACCAGTTGTCCGCAACGGGTGGGGGACATCTCATTCCGCATTTCTCGGCATTTACGGAGGCTTGAAGTAAAATGACAGCCAAAATGACTGAGCCGAGGACCTGAGAAAGGAATTTGTGGATTGGGGCCATGTCTGGGTGCTTGAGTTAAGAGAAAGAGAAGTCCTGGGTCGAAGGGAATGAGATCGAGTGTTTTCTTGGAAGAATGGCTATTTCGTATCTTCATCAAGCCATTTATTATATGCTTCGATCATTCGCCTGAAGATGTCATAGTTCTTGGCTTGTTTTACATCCTTGCAACAGCGCCCCAGCCCTATTCCAAAATGTTTCTCGGGAAGCTGTTTCTCATCCGGCTAAATGTTCGATGCATCTCCGAGAATTAGAGAAATTCGAGCTAGTCGAGCTAGCTTTACTAAAAATGAAATCTCGACGTTCTACTCTTTACGACGTCGATGCGAAAAAACTCACTCCATGGCACCCCAATATCCCGTCAACTTGGCAAACTATTAGATGAGTCAGAAGATGATACTGACAATAAAGAGATAGTAAATGCAGCACTCTGTGTGCAGCTAAGGAAGATAAACAAAGCGGCCATGTGACAGTCTGAAAGAAAAAGATATGAAACAACCGTCCTCAATTATAGACCCTATTTCTCATTTTTCAAAGCGTTCAGAGATACCGGTTCATCGGTAAATTTACAAAAAGTCGAGAAAACATTGAGTAGGGCTAACATCTAGCCGCGCTTCCAGCTCCACATTACTTGATGTCTTGGGTTGGGGCAGGTATAATGTCCAGGGACCCTCGGCTCTTGACCATGTCAATTCAGGACAGTTTCAGTTTATCCAAACCCCAACGCCAACAAATTCACAGTAACCAAGGGATAACACACATGCCTATATCCGACTCCACCACTTGATACCTCTTCCCTCTCATGTTAGCAACAGTGACGTTAGTTTTTTTGTTCGAATCTACGTACTATTAAACCTGCACTAACAACTACTGGATTACGAATATTGAAACATTTCCGGATGTCAAAATGTGTCTGCAACATCAGGTGATGACCAGCTGTAGATAGAACCAATCTTTCTTCGAGACCCCAAGCTAAAGACTAAAGACCTTCAGAGTATTCTACTTAGTTAATGACACAACTACGACCAGTTCCCGATTTAGAACGTAAGGTGTCTGGGATTAGTATGTAAGCGCGATAGGCATCACCAGTAGGAACACCGCTTCCGACCTGCAACGGCTGATTGAGGCATTGGAGTTGAAATCTTTTCAAAACAGTGCACGTGAGAAGTTCGTTTCATCAACGAGAGGAAGTGAGCTAAAGGCTGATCTCCGCGTACTCGTTAGCGTCCGATAGGACAGAGAGGCGGACTCCAAGACGGATGTCTCGTCCGCAAGGTCCGCAATCGGGCCGGTTCTGGCCGAGTCCAATGAGATGCCGACAACTGTTCAACTTCTATCAAGGGAAGAAAACAAATGCGCGTAGACAATAGGTAACGGATAGGTACGCAAGTCTCTAGCGCGTATAGAGTTATAACGAGCTTGACTCCTAACCATACTGATATTTGCGGTGTAGGATTTACGACTCCTTCTTTACCAGATGGACTTTCAAGCACACTATTGCAATTCTCAATTGAGAGTCTCATCCCGGACGTCGGGGAACAACGTAACCATCACCAGTCGATTCATCAGATTTGTTACAGGAGCATCTGGGCCAAAGACATGCATTTGACGATCTGTTACCATATTTATGAGACAGTTTCTCGCCTAGCGTTCATGCAGCTCCGAGCTGGCGAGCTTTACGGAGATAGCTGCAAGGACCAATGGGGGTCTACGACGGAGGGACCCTATGTTTAACTGGGTAAGTAAGCTGTACGTCAGGCATGAGAACCCTTCTTTGATGGGATGAAGTATGGACAACGAACAAATCATTGGATGTCCGAGCCCGCGTTTAGCCCTTACGTATCTTTTGCCGCTCTGGGAGAAATGTGACGCGCTGTCACGTAACGTCACGAACTTTTTCACCACACACCAAAACTACGATCAGCGATTGCGAAACATCTACAATGTCTCGTCGCGCAACGGGGAATAACAACGTTAGAGGTCCCTCCTCTGCATTGACGTCTTTTCTTCGAGTCCGTAATACCTCTTACTCCTTAGAACGCTCACAGACTGAAAAACCCATAATTTTGATCAGGACCAAGGTATTGATACCAGAGCCGTTAATACGTGGACAAGACGAATAGAAGAGGGTAACAGTGGAGAAAACGGTCAAGCTGGCCCAAGTACCAGCAATGGCAACTCCAGGGGGAACCCCAGTCGCAGGCAGTCAAGCGGGGTACGAAGCTTCTCATCCATCGAGTACTCGCAACTTACCAATGTCATCCTTAGGTTGATACAGGTTACAACTCTGAAGATCTAGATCGAGACGATGCTCAGGATGAGAAGACATCGGCGTCTGCCAAAGGCAAGAAAAAAAAGACCAAAGCGCAGTCGGAAAAAGAAAAGGCCAAAGCGAAGGCCGCATTCGATGCAAAAAAACGAAAGCGTGGAGACAGCGATTACGAAGACGATGATGACGAAGATAATGCATATACCGCTCCTTCCAAAGCTCTTGGACACGTGAAAGCTCCCGATATTGGATCCTTCGAGAACTGCGCTAAATGTGATAAGAGGTTTACTGTCGTAAGTTGCTACATATATGGTTCTGTCAAATACAAATCATTGATACCCTCCAATGATGACAGACTAAATATACGATTCCATGCAATCCTCCGCCTGGATATCTGTGCCATGACTGTGCTAAGGAAATTGGCGAAGATCCCTTCAAGAAGAGGGCTACTCCAAGGAAGAAGAGAGCTCCGGTGGATAGGAGGAAGGTTGTAAACTTTGAAGAGAAAGAGGCTGTCAAAGGTTTGGCTACCATGTGCATCGAGGTAGAGACATTTGGTCTATCCATTTTCTCTAGACTGCTAATGCATCTTTTTGCTTGAAGATAATCAGCAAACATATCGACGATGTTGAAGCTCTGGGCGACATCGGCGCAGTAAATATGATTAACATATCGAAGATCATTTCTAAAAACAGGAAGTTGTGAGTATTCTGCTTAGTTTTGGTCGCGTTCCAAGCTAATGAATATATGTTAGGACGCCTGAAAATGTCCTTCTCTTCTATGGCCCAGAAAATACGACTTTGACTCTTCATGACGTTACATGTAGGCTTGAATCCTTCACTGGAGGAGTTGTTTACTCATTTCCTTGATGCAGGTCTTCAAACTCCCGCTCTTACAACATTGGCCTCTCTCAACCCAAATCTCCAGGCTCTTCGGCTAGATTTCTGCGGGCGAATGGTCGACTCCGTACTAGAATATTATGGGAAACATCTGCAGCACCTCACCCGAATCGAGTTACTAGGCCCATTCCTTGTCCGCAAAGAGGGGTGGCTCCAGTTTCTTAATGAAGTCGGTGATAGGCTCCAGGGATTCCTCATATTTCAATCTCCACGGTTTGACCTATCTTGCTTGGAGACGTTGGTCAATAGATCATCCGAGTCGTTGACAGAGCTGCGCCTCGCAGAAGTCGGAAGGTTGGCCGACGAGTGGCTCACTCATATTTCGTCTTTACGCAGTTTGACATTTCTCGACCTTTCTTACCCTTCTCAGTCTCTGAGCGATGATGCGGTGATCCCTATGATTGCTAACATTGGCCAGAGGCTCGAGCACCTGGACTTGAGTGGCAATATTGCCCTCACGGATAATGTGCTTACGAATGGCATCGCAGTTCACGCGCCCGCCATTCGTACCTTAATCATGTCAGACCTCGAGTTGTTGACGGATGAGGGCGTGTCTCAATTCTTCGGGGCGTACCAATCCACCCTTTCTCATATCAACTTCTCTCGCAACCACGACTTGTCTTCTGATGCCCTCCTGGCATTGCTATCGAACGCCGAAGCTCTGACACATCTCAACATCAATAGCTGGAAAAGTACGTCAAACGAAGCTCTCATGGAGATTGCCAACGTTCCTCGACTGGAATGGGTGGACTTTGGGTGGTGCAGGGAGGTGGATGACTTTGTGATCAAAGCACTGATGGACAATTGTGAGAATCTATCAGTAGTCAAGTGCTTTGGCTGCAGCGCCGTTACCGAAAACTGTCCCAAACGTGTAAGTACGTGGTTGTGCTGTGAAAGCATTTACTGACAAATGGTGGTATATCAGCGGGGTGTTAGCATTTTTGGCGTCGAGTCCCACGTTGCGACATAATGTGCCAATTTGCCATTATCGTGCAATCTTGTCATATTATACTCCTAGCAGGACCATATAGGTCTACTTACCTCTCTGTCGTTGTTTCGTGGAATGCATTGAAAATATTCGACAATTTTTGAAGGTAGCAAATACTTTGAACGATATCTCCTTAGGAAGCCATGATGTGATGAATGCCTGAAAGAAACATAAAAGCGGGGAGTATATAAGAATTACACCTAGGAGTAAACAAAATCTACGGATCATAAGAACGTAGGACCAGTATTAGTGAATTAAGTAGGGGGGAGGTTTTCACTACCCTATGCTGCCGCCTTCAAGGTCGACAGGGCGAGAGGGGCCTCGGACGCCGTAGGAAGGGACACTACATCCTTACCAACCCAAGGGTGTTGGAGCAATTGAGCTGCTGAAGGTCTAGCCGAATGCTCTATTTCGAAGGTTTGGGTCAGGAAGTCTTCTGCCTCCGAGCTGATGTCAGCAGGAATTGCGGGCTTGGCGTACGAACCGATCTACATCGCGGTTATTAGTCCTTATGTGCCAAACATTGCCGGTTGCATACCTTAAATATCGCCTGCATTTGGGTAAGGTTTGGATATGGATGTTCACCCGTCAGCATCTCCACGATCAAACAACCAACACTCCAGATGTCGGCTTTGGATGTATGTCCAATTTGCTTCACAACCTCCGGAGCCATCCAGAATACAGAGCCTTGGAGGGAGGCACGATGCCCTTTGGAGCTTGCCATGAAGTCTGGGAAATGGTCAGATATTATATACGGTATTCGCCTGAAGGGATGACGTACTATCTTCCATCTTCTTGGAGATACCAAAGTCAGATATCTTGATTCCACCTTTGTTATCTACTAGAATGTTGGCTCCCTTGATGTCTCGATGAATAATTTCCCTTTCGTGAAGATAGTTCAACCCAGTTAAGATCTGCCGAACCCAAGTCTTTACAAGTGCCTCCTCGAATGCCCCGTAATTTCTCAAGAGAGTGGCTACGGAGCCACCTGGGACATATTCAAGGAAAATGTTGAGGTGGTTTTTATCAATGGAGGAATCTAGGTAGGTTGTGAGCCAAGATTAATAAGCAGGCGCAGATTGTGATATTTACCGAGATATTGGACGATAAACTCGTGTTGCAGTTCTTTCAAAAGTTCAATCTCCCTCTTTAGGGCATTCAACATGCTCATCTTCCTTTCTTCATTGGCAGAGAGGCCGGTAGGCAAGACGACTTGTTTCACGGCCATCAACAAACCATGCTGGGCGTCCATTCCGAGATATACACTTCCAAATGAACCAGATCCGATCAGTGCACCTTTAATCCACTTGATAGCACGCTTGCCTTTTACCACGAAGAGTCAGCACACTAGCAGTATTATCATGGTAGAAATTAACCTACCTCCGGTAGATGTAACTTTCTTTCCCCATCCGTCATCTTCGTCATCTTCCTTGTTATCACCCACCGCGATAGCCTCTTCATCTTCCTCCTCCTCCTCCTCTTCCTCTTCCTCCTCCTCTTCCTCTTCTTCTTCTTCTTCCTCTTCCTCCTCCTCCTCCTCCTCTTCTTCCTCTTCCTCTTCCTCCTCCTCTTCATCCGCATCATCTTCAGCCACAACACTCTTCCTAAGTGATGAAGCCGTACTGTGTCTCTTGTTTAATCCAGCGGACAAGGCACCGGCTTCACTACCATCTTCACTTCCACCACCTCCCATCATGCTTTGTCTCCTATTCTCGACTTCGGCAGTGATCTCGTCTAATGTCAACATACTTGCAGTATCGCTCTTGTCTCGCTTGCTTCTCAGCTCAACCAGAGTGCTTATTCGTCGGTTGCTGAATATTGAGGCTCGACTTCCCGAATCACGACGTCCCAAGGGCGGGGCGGAGAGTGGACTAAGTGTTGCAGACAACGATTCAGACAGAGTTTCGGATGGTAGAGAGACAGGTGGTAACAAGTGTGATTGTGACATGCTCGATGTTGGGATGGCTGTACGTTGTCCACCATTGTCATCTTCATCCTCTGACGTCAAATCGATACTCTGGCCATCTTCGGTTGAAATTGACATTCTGGGTAATGGTTCTTCGATTGACACCCTAGGTCGACTCTTGCCGGGAGAAAGTGAAGAAGATGGTTTCAATCCACCTCCATTCGCAGCAGCTACAGTCTGGGCGGGTGTGAGCTTTGAGCTGGAATCTGGCTCGGTGGAAGAGGCGGGGCTGCTTAACGCTGATTTGGTCATGGGGGTTCCTCCAACCTTAACCCAGCTTTTTCTGACAGAGGGTGACTCTTCGCCGCTTCCACCACCTCCAAGACCTACACTACCCAGTGCGTTAATAGTCGACATTCTCTTCGAGTTCCTATTTCCCCTGAACATGCTGTGCCTTGCAGTAGCTGTTTTTTGAAGGACCTTTTTCTCAGCATTGGGGAAGTAGTCTTGTTGGTGGGTATAGATGATGTCTGAAGGAGGGCGCTGCCCAAAGAAGTTCCTAAGTTTCCGGCTGGTCTGCAGAAGACCAGTACTGGGACTCTTCGGGTTAGACGCAGCACCAGCACTCATAGGAGTGTGTGGAGATCCCAGACTGATGCTGTTGATGATATCCGCAGACGTTGCTCCGCCAGGGGATGAAGGTGGCGTTCCGCCCAAAGCACCGTAATTGGGGTTGAAGCCGACACCAAGCCCGGACATGATACTGACGGTGCTTGCACGATGCATCTTCCGGCTTGCACCACCACCTGGTCGGGCAATGGGCACCAATCTGTCTGCATCGAAGGAATCCTCGCTTTCCGTCTTGGAGGACAGATTTGGCGCTGTTGTATAAACAGGGCTAGTTGGTGAGGTTTTCTCTCCAGGACCAGGTGGCGTTTCGCCAAAAAAGTTGGCAAGCTTGCCTTTATGGGTTTTATGAACTCGACGAAGAGTCAACCGGTCTCGTGCAGGATGACCAGCCTCAGCGTGGCATACTGACAGGAGCTCCAGGTCGGTCAGCGGTTTTCCTAACGTTTGAACGTCAGAGAGGTAAATCACAAGGCAAAGAACTGGGAGAACTCACCAGAACCTTCACCAGAAGGATTCTCCAAAAAGACACCCCATCCATCAACAACAAGTGGGCGATCTATTCCATTTGATGATCCATACTCGGCGCCATCGTGGCTTCCAGAATCAAGGCCCAAACCGCCACTTTTACCAAATTTACGCAACGCCATCTGCAGCACTTCTTCAGCCCCTTCACACTCCGATATATCAATGGTGCGCATTTGTTGACCCTGCGGGCCCGCTTCTCCCATAGTGAATTTGATAATGCGCTTTCTTAAGTCCTCAAGGGACAGTGGATTACCGGAACCTGAGCCAGAGGGATGATGAGATGTGGAAGGCTTGTTGAAAGGTCCCCTTCCGACTGTGTATCCGTTATTGTTATTGTTAGTTTGAGCAGTGGGTGTTTGTAGGTTAGGGAATGTTTCCGAATTGGGAGAGTAGGCGGTGCTAGAGGTGGCCGTGGCAACACTGAGAGAATTGGATGAGCTCTCGGGATTAGCATATGGGTGGGTGCTTGCTGCTGATCTGAGGGCCGGGGAGGAGGTGACACTTTTCATCAAGTTGCCAACCGTTCCGAGGCTACCACTTTTGTTATGAGATGACCCATAAACACGAGAAGTAGACCCAGAATTTGAGCGAGGCACTGGAGAAACTCGTCCTCCTGGTCTTTGTGTATTTGAAGAAGATGTAGTAGGTGGAGGTGGGAGGGGATCGTTTGCATAAGGAGGCAAAGGAGTGGGAGGAGGGTGTGAATGGGATTGATCTCGGGAATGGGATGATTGTCCTTGGCGCCCACCTCTTCCACCGGGAGTACCAGTAGATGCAGTATACGATGGAGGAGGTGGGGGCTGGCCTTGCGGTGCTGGTGGTATCTTTTCTCTTGAGCGGCTGGCGAGCTGTTGATCTTGAATAGGATTAGAGGTGGATCGGAGTGACGATTGACCAGGTCGAGATGGGGTCTGGGAAGTATGAGTAGGAGGTGCCGTTGAACCGGAGCTGGGGCCTACAGCTACTGGCAAACCGCGGACTGGAGCAGAATCGATCTGTAGGGGAGGGGGTCGGTCACTACGCCTGGTCGGCCGAGTAGTTGCCTGCTCTGAACCCGCTGTTGCCTGTGCAAGCGAGTTCTGTAGCGTGTTACTCCGAGAGAGGTCACCATTCACTCTATGTGACCACTGTCTTGATGAGTCTGGATGCAAATTATGGTTGCTTGTTCCATTGCCGATCATTGCGGGTCCATTGTTGAGGGTCACCTTTGGATAAGTTGCAGAAGGCCTGCTGCACTTGAGTCTTAGTGCTTTGACTGCACTAATGATCTTTACGCGATCCCCAACGCTTTGTATTCCCATTTCTTTAAGTGCTTGCTGATCGAGTTCGAGTATAACATCCCCTCGAATGTCATTCTCCTTGAAGGTCGGCGCAACTTTGGCACATTTAGCTTCTGTTAACCATTGAGCGACATGCTCATCCGTCCATGTCGATATGAACGCCCTATAGGCCTCCCCACTAGTGGCATCAGTCGGCATCAATCCATTGAGCGGGGTTGAAGGGCGTGAAGAGGGTCGCCCGAGCGAAGAGTTTGAAGGTCGTGAAGAAAGAGAAGGAGACGTCGGTGACGCACGATTTATCATTTTGCAAGAACGTGTCGAGGAGCTGTCCTCGCGGTGGTGTATCGTTGAGCAGACAAGGGTGGTCCGGACTGTAATCAACCCAACGCCGTTATCGCCGCTTAATGAGGGTTTCACAATCACATCACAACTGTTAACAACAAACAAATCCCTGTCTCTTTATATTGCATCATTTCTTCTTCATCGCCACTACCAGGTTCGTATAAGGATACTCCCATACACCTTGTGATTCATCAACCCATACTCTGCCTTCCCCTTCATTCAGGATATTCTTTAACTCCTCCACGAGTTTATTCTTCTCCTTGTCTGGAAGTATGGTAATATAGCTCTTGGAGCATACGCGATCGATTACACCAGATGCTGTAGTCGGCACAGCAAATGACACCAAGTTCTCTATCGGGTCTTTGAAAGACCTCGCGTATGTCGGCACTTCAAAGGTTTTACGCCACAAACCAAGGCGGAATTGCGGTGTACTATTAATCGGGTGTCAGTTAGCTTATCTTACGAATTCATGCTTATAAACTGAGCTCTGACCTATTCTCATAGCGCTCATAGGCGTCACGAACGTGTTTGACCCATGCTGTTCTATTATCTTCAAGGTTCCAGATAAGTATAGCCACTCCATTTGGCTTCAAGACTCTAGATATCTCCGCCTAAACCAATTATGAGCACAAGGAGTGCATCTCCAAGACAGCTACACTTACAAGCGCTTTATCAAAGTCGGGACACCAATGCCACGCCTGTGCTACAATGACCAGATCGGCCCATTCATCTGGCGCACCGGTGCGTTCGAATGTCCCTTCGCTACAGCTAACTCGCTCATCTTCAACTTTGGCACTGAATTGCGCCCTCATTCCAGCACTTGGCTCAATAGCTCTTAGCTCATGGACCACCGGCCCAAGGCTAGGGTGTGCGAGCAGTGCTCTCGTAAAGATACCTGTCCCTGAGCCTAGCCTGCGGCAGAGTGAGAAGCTTCTAGCATAAGAAGACAACTGACTCACTCAATGATATTCAAAGGACCATCAGGATTCGCAGCAGTTGACTGTATATAGGATAGCTGCTCTGAAGGATATGTCGGTCTAGCGCGATCATACAGCTCGTTCGTGCCCTCTCCAAATCCGGTTTGAGCCACTAGATGAATGCCTGAAGCTTTGCTTTCAGCCATGGATTCCTATATGTCTGAGAGGGTTCGGTTCTGCACTAGTTGTGGGGATTCCGGAAACCCTGCCGAAGCCTTGAACTTTATAAGCATTTTGATTGATCTTCAGAAGATTTATTTATTTGCTACACATCTCGGGCGTTATAGATGGCCGGTGACTCATGGCTTCCTGCGGGGCAAATGGGGTAAGTTTGCTATACCCCAACCTCTTGGTCTATTAGTGTGATACGATAGTATCATGCCATTGGATCTGGTGTGATTATCAAAGCAAAAGCGTGTTCTGGCCCTTGATTGAGAAAATGGGAACCATACGGCATTTTACCATGAAATCACAAATCAACCATGTAGAAATTCTCGCGTTTCTCCCTTGTTTGATTGTGACCAAAATTGCCTCCCCGCACCCCTGACGCACGAAAAACGTGATGCGACAGGAGCTTCTCATCTGATCCTTCATAATCGCCAAGAGCCTTCACATCAAAAAGGTCAATCCATCACAGTGACCTCCTTATGGCTACTACTTCCACCTTCAACTCCAACACTCTTCCAAGGAGCAAAGGTAAAGATGCTTCAGGTGTTCGGCGTTCAGTGTCGATCTCCGCGCTTCGAAAGTCATTCATGCGACCAAAAACTGCAGATTCCGTTCGGGCAGTAACTCCTTTTCGAGAATCTCAGGACATCGCTGAAGCCTCTCCTAGTGCTGGGGAATTATCTTCGAGTGCCACTTCGACGACTAAACAGTTACTCATCACTTTGGATGGCAAAAAGGCTGTTTTGAAGTTTACGCATGAAACTTTCTCCGTACACCTTCTTGGCACAAACGGTGAGAGGATGTTGTGCCCTGCAGTGTTATCAGTACTGAACTCGATCGATAACTGAAGGCCAAGAGTTAGAAACGAGGTTGTCGACCGCAGTCATGCATGTACTGGATGTTCGGACAACCGCCTCTTCAGAAAGCGAAGGGAAGAACGCAATTGCAATCTCCACCTTAGCTAGGAAGAACAAGAAGCTGGTTTTGGTCAAAATAGAGGCGATTGTCGATGAGGAACAGGCAAAAATGAACGAATGGGTAAACCAAATAATGGAAGTTGCCTATGCTGGTAAGCTTGCTTTTCTCCAAAACCTTGGGAGCCCTACTAATTGGTACTCTGTGTATTAAGGTGTCAGGCCAAGAAGGAACTTCAAGGTTTTTGTCAACCCAGTCGGCGGAAAAGTGAGTGAAAGTCGCCCACTAAGCTTGCGACAAAACTGAATCAGCTACAACAAGGGAAACGCCCGTTCTTTGTTCGAAAACCGTGTCAATCCTGTGTTCACTGCAGCTCGCTGCACTCTCGACGTGACTTGTAAGTTTATACTCATGTGTCTCATTGGATCATTCTCAGTATCTCGGGTTTAGATACGACACACCATGGTCACGCTTCGGAACTCGCTATGACGCTTCCCCTGACATATGATGGCGTTATTACGGTCTCTGGAGATGGTCTTGTCTACGAGATAATAAATGGCTTCGCCAAACGACTAGACGCCCGGGAAACATTCACTAAATTGCCCATAGTTCCAGTCCCTGCGGGAAGCGGGAATGCGATGTCACTGAATCTGCTTGGAGCTGAGGTAGGCACGGTTGATAAGTGCGACACCCCTGGAATAGATGCTCATTACCTTCATCTAGGATGGATTGGATGTTGTAATGGCAACCTTAAATGCCATCAAAGGTAAGAGGTTGACCGTCCATTTAACCAATTCAAGCGTTGTAAACCCAAAATTGCCTTAGGGAAATTATTGTGTCTTGACATGGCCTCAATAACGAACTTGGGCTCTAAAGAGACAACGTACTCCTTCCTTACGCAAGCAGGCGGACTCATGGCGGAGCTTGATATTGGTAGGATTTATAGCCTAATTTGGTAGCGAAACTCGGGTTCTGACTTCGTTCACCCAAGGAACCGAGGATTTGCGTTGGATGGGAGACACTCGGTTTGTCGTTGGTTTCCTGAAAGGACGTGAGTAGTTGTCTACGCGTATTGTCAAGCATAATATAAGTCATCGAATCTCTGTAGTCTTTTACAACACACCTAGGCCGCTCAAGATTACAATCCGAGGCGAAGAAGTCAACAGACCCGAGGCTCTCGCTTCATTTCTCTCTGCCGAGGAGACCAACCCAGTGAACTCAGTAACACCTACAACTCCACCATCATTATCAATGCCTCCTGTACGCTATCTAGGAGAAGATGATTCCCAGGATGGATGGATCACCTTTGACAAACCTATTCTCTACGTATAGTGAGTATAACAGGAATCCACGAAATGATTGCTTATGTGTTGACTTCAACACGTTGTTTCATCCCCCTTTAGCGGAGGCTTGATGCCTTATGTTTCAAGGTCTGTTCAAGAATTCCATCTATAGTGTGACAATCGGACTCATAAATTTTTTGCTGTTTAGAGATCTGCTTGAGTTCCCACTCAAAAAGCCAGGGGATGAGAAAATTCACCTAATTATTCAAGAGATCGTACGTCATTATCACGTATATAGCTTGCCAACACCCACTCATCTTCTTTTTTATCTTTCAGGAGAAACGATCCTTGATGGTTAGCATGCTTGATGGATCCGCGGAGGGCGATGCCTTCTTTCTTCCTACTGTGAGCCAATCCCCTGTTGCTGGAGATATCGTCAAATCTGGGAAGTTAACATGCTCCTTTTCTCAACAGCATAACTATTACAGTGCTTCGGCATACCGAATAGTGCCAGCTGGACCTACGCCTAAGAACCGTGCCTATTTTTCATTCGACGGGGAACGCGCTCCATTTGAGGGCTTCCACATGGAGGCTCATAAAGGACTGATGCACACCCTCAGTATGAAAGGCAAGTTTGTAATACCGGAAAAGTTTGGTAAAGAAGGGAAAAAGTTCGGCGTCCGACCATAAACATCCCCATAAGGTCTCTTATTACACCTTCACTCTCTTATATTTTATTTTTCTGCCGGTGTCTTGATTAGTTGCAGTTATTCATATGCTGGTCATACAATATAAACATATTCAGGCGTCGAACGGCCATTCGTTCATTTAGAGTACTTCTAAGGGCATTTGCGGCATTCGGAAGAGACTTTAGATGGGCTTGTATTGTGCATTAGAAACAGTAGTTTAGGCCAAGATGTGAGCCACACATCGCTCTGCCCGGGACGAGAGTTGACATGCGACTGAAGAAAATGCAAACTCAGATGAGGCGTATGTTGCCTCGAGTGCAAATTTCTCAGCACATCGCGTGGTGAGCCATTTGCACTGAGTAAGAGATCACGTTGAGAGGTCCTTCAAGAAGGGTATATATTTTACTTAGGGAAAGGTTTTCTAACCGTGTTTGTGGCTCATTGGTTGTGTTTCGGGCGGAGGTGGAAAGGCCAACGCCTGTTTCATGCGGTACGAGGTTCATTCGCCACAAGTAGTACTTCGGGGTGGAATAGCATTGACCTCGCTCCAGCGTTCGGCAATGTCCACCCTGGTACTGCTTTTGTCCCCCGTTTTTCCCCCCATTTTTTGTGTGTTTTCAAGTGTACTATAGAATCGGTGTCTTCCTTAGAGTCCATAGTGGGAATCTGGTGACGTCAGTGTTCGATACTAGACCATTTTTCCAAGTCGAGGAACACTTAGGTAACACTGTGTTTCTAGAGGGGCCATTGATTTTCATGTTAATTAAGATAAGCGCCGCGAATCATTAATAATTTGTTGCCAGCAATTGCAGGGAAATTTGGCACTTTTGTTATCCCCCAATCAGATTGTATGATAATGAATAACTTCGTTTGCGACTTGCGACGATGCAAACAAGGTGATTGATTGATTGATTTGCCCGCGAATCTAGGTCATTCCCTGGTCAAGCAGGGTATTGCGGATATTGTGAGCGAGCCGTGGAAATATCTACGTGAGACCAGGATTTTGTGACGCTACCTACCACTCATCATGTAAGTTGTGATCAAGACCAGAATCTTACTTGTTCTCAAGCACATCTACCAAACAGGTCTCACGTAGTTGTACCTCTCGACCGTCCTTCTAACTACAAAGATTCTCAGTCTCGGGTTCGTCATCAATCAACATTATATTTCTACCTTGACTGAGCTTTGGATGCTTTGTCCTATAGCTCGATCGTACTGCACATGACGAAGCTCTTGAGAAGTCCAGCACTTTATATGTAAGTATGTGTATTAATTACTATGAATTGCTGCGTCCTGATTGAAATGTCCTAGGTGGGCAATCTCTCGTTCTACACAACAGAGGAGCAAATTTATGAACTGTTCTCCAAATGCGCATCTCCAGCCGAAGGTGGAGGCGTTAAGCGTATTATTATGGGTTTGGATCGGAACACTCGGTGAGTGTTTCCTTAATATCTCTTGCGGAATATCCGTTGATGTATCGACTTAGGACACCTTGCGGCTTCTGTTTCGTTGAGTTCTATACGCATGATGAAGCGCTGGCGTCATTAAAATATGTCAGTGGAACTAAATTGGACGAAAGGGTGGTCCGTTGTGATCTTGACTTGGGGTACAAGGAAGGCCGTCAGTTTGGAAGGGGAAAGAGCGGAGGGCAGGTCCGTGATGAACACCGCCAGGACTATGATGCTGGTCGAGGTGGATGGGGCGCTCAAGCTCAAAGGATAGCTGCCGAGGAGGAACGTCGACGCGAGAGAGAGGAAGTTTACGCAGACGCCCGAGAAGGTCCAGACGCAGTCGCTGGTGGAGGTGGAGACTGGAAGCAAAGTAAGTGAAATATTGGTTCTCTACCGCATCCACGCATTTATGAGCAAAAATTTTAGGTGAATCAATGACGGGCCCCCAGAAACGTGCAAGACCACAAGATAGCGACTCAGAAAGTGACGATGATAGGGTAAGTATGAGGTGTCCCTCTCCCGTTCATAATCTCAATGGATCCCTTTCTAGTATACACGTCAGCGATCATGAGCATATCCTTGTGATTCTACCTATTCTTAAAGCTAATCGTCATGTGGCCAACATTAGGGATATGGATGTTTCGCCCTATGCTCTGCGTTCCGCCCCTAGCAATTTCACGGACGTGCATTGCAGTTATTGTAACAAAGAGATGCGTTAATCCATGAGTATTACCTGAATATAATGTTCACTTGACTACAAAATGTTAAATTACATCCCTGAGGTATCAACGAAACAAGGTGCCCCAATTAGTCAACATAACCGCGTCAAACCACGTTCACCAGTCATCAGCCGCAGAGAAAGTCGCTTTTTTCCGTTTACTGCCTGATGCCTTCCTCGTTGTCCCTCTCCCTCTTGTTGATCCTGAACTTCCACCGCGTTTGGGCTTGGACGAGGTTCCTGTTGATTTTCCCCGACCCCTTCCACCAGTACCACCGAAGCTGCTCGAAGCACCAGTACACTCTGAGAAAATACTTTAGCGTTTAAGTATCTCTGGGTCCATATTACGCCTTACCAGAGCTCCAGTGACCCGACTGGCCGCATTTGAAGCATTCTCCAGATTTGCTTCCTGTTGTGCCTGAATTATTGGCGTAGCGCGAGGTAGAAGCATTGGAACTTGTGCAAGCTGATATGTGTGGTAACGTGGTAATGGTGAATGACCAAATGGAGGTCAAGTCAGTCTAATGAGCATACCATTGGCAAAGTGGCCTTCCTCTCCGCATTTAAAGCATGAACCTATGTTAGAACCGCCAGCGACCTGCGAGGGCGCAGAAGACTTCGCTCCCGTTGTAGTGCTAGGGCAGGCTGAGAGTAATCCCTCGCGGTAAGTATGTATGAAGGGCGGACACTAATTGAGACACCTCACCATTGGCATAATGTCCCTCTTGCCCGCACTTAAAACAGTTAGAACTACTCCCTCCACTTGGTTTCTGAGATTGCGATCCCGCTGGAACAGACGGTTCATCCCATTCGAAGAAGCCACATCGCGCGTTCTGTGAGTTTGGACAAGTCCAGAACATTTTGCCCTGAGTTGGCCCTTCCTTCATGACGGTTCGCGACACTGCGGTTAAGTCGCATTTACATCGTTTAGTTGGAACTGCAGAATTCTTTGGACGGATTGGACATGATAAAATGGTTATTGGACGATTCAAAGAACATTACTCACTAAAGCGGATGAAGCGTTGCGTTTCGCAGGTATTGATTTATTCATGTCACCGATACCACCATCTGATTTTCCGCTGGGCCCATCGAACCATTCAAAGAAGTCACAAGCATCACCATTTCCACATTTCCAAAATTTCCGGCCCTTATTCTGAGACTCTCTTGTTACAGTTCGTTCAACCGCTTGAACACCACACCGGCATTGTACCCCGCTGATCGAAGCATTTCCAGTAGTTAATGGCACTATCGGAGCAGTTGACTGAGGGGGAGGACGTCGAGAGGGTGGATTAGGAGGGGCTGGAGGATCTGCCGAATGAAGGATTAAGTGAAACAAGATTTCAGAGGACACTATGCTATTTACCTTCACCATCGTCCGAATCTAAGTTAAACAAAACGGAGTCACAAGCTGCTATATCTTCTTGAATTGCTGTGCTTACCGTCTTGGCCGCGTCGCGAAGGTGCTCCACCTCGTCCACCTCGTCCACCTCCACGACCACCTCGAGATCCATTGCCACCACCTCGACCTCTCGCAGAACCACCACCACCACCTCCTCCTCCTCCTCCTCCTCCGTCACCTGCATGCTGATCATCAGCCCTGTCGTTGGGGCCGTTATTTCCACTGATACGCCTCCTAACACTCTGTCCGGGTTTAGTGTTATCAACATCAGTCAGTCTTACTGCGGTTACGTCCTAACTCACATCAACAATGTGGTTGAAATGTGAACGAGCTAGCATGAAAACATGCTTGTACTGCTCAATGCTCTCTTCGAGCATCTGGTGCTTCGATTTGGTGCCCTCGCACACATCCACCATACGTCTTTCAGTCTGGGTTCCCCGAAGGTCAGAAATGACGGTTTTGGTTCTGGAGGTATAAAACCATCTTACCTCTCGCCTCAACTGAGGTTTGCTTAAACTGCGCTCGAACCCAATTCGATTATAGCCTTCAATGAGGCCAACACCGAGGGTAGAAGGGACCAAGTATGTCACAGATCCCTCCTTACGAGCATACACATACTCTCGGGAGATGATAGTGTCAATATGTTGGGCGATAGTGGCATCCGTTCCTAACGTCCTCCAATCAAAATGAGTATACGGCGTTATGGTATAGAGAAGGCTAAAGGTCAACATACCAATCCCATTTTTATCCATCAAGGCTACGAGGTCAGCTTCAGTCAGAAGATTCGGTTTGCTTGTTTGTCCATCGCGTAGTTCGCAAACACTGGGCATGAATTCTTCGCCTTGACGAAACTCAGGGAGCTCCTTTCCATTCCATTTGTCATAGGGGTAAACCTCCAGATAGTTTCTTGCCAACACCTCCAGACCTGAATACTAATTTCTTAGCAGAAGAATAACAAAATGTAAACGTGACACACCAGTAGTCGAGAATTCCTCTCCTCCAGCAACCACTTCTATTGTGGTTTCAAATCCCTCCGCATCCTTGGAGCAAGAAGCCAAGTAACGACGTGTCACGTATTCATACACGCGCTTTTCGTCCCCGGTGAGATTCCCAGCGTGAGCGGTGGGATGGATGGGAGGGTGTGCTTGGTCATTCTTCTTGCCCTTTCTAGGAGGACCGAAACCACCTTGCTGCAAACTGAGGCCAATGTGTAGTTGATCTGACATACGTATGAGGGAATACCTACGATGTAGCGAATCCACCCCAGGCTCCATCGACAGTCTGTTTCTCTATCAGAGCCATATGATCGAATGCAGGGTCGAATTGATCCGTTTCGGTACGAGGATACGACAGAAAACCGCTTTGATAGAGTTTTTCGGCGGTCTGCAGATGAGCACATAAGATCAACTGGAAGCCGAGAAAAGCTAGGGAATGACAAACATCGAGTATTTTCTTGGGAGTCATACGCAGTAAACGAGAGCCAGCCTTTTGCATTTCGACAGTCGTCAGTGGCAGTGGCTTCCTATGGGAAAGGAATTGAACTACTCATGTAAATGCACTCAGAGCAAATACACTAACCATTTCTTTGTTGTCTTCTTGTTCACCCTGGTAACAGTAGCCATTGGGCTTTCCAGGACGTATTCATAGAGGGCGACTGCTACGTCGAATTCAAACAATCTACCTCTCTTCCAACTAAACTCGACTTCATTGTTTTCGCCGTTCATCCTCCTTTTCAACGATAGATATATATACCAGAAAGGTTCTGGGACAAAAGCTTTGACTTGCTCGTAACGTGATACAACAAATCCGAGTGTCGGGAATTGGCATGGTCCTATTGACAACTTTAGTGGGCATTAATGAATTGAGGATACTGAAACTCACCGTACGACATCATTGACTCGTTCAGCTGTGGGAGGCTACGCTGAAGCGCAAGACACTGCATCCTGGTGAATGCTGCTCCTAACCGTAAATCTAATAGAGAGCGTGCGTCCACCGCCGCGGCTTGAGCCATGTCAAGTTCAATAGGGTTTTGGGCTGCACGATGTATCTGGCTTAAGTACGGACCGTTCAAAAAGTGCTCTCCGCAAACGACCTCGAGCACTTACGCAGGAATAATCGCACTGAATCTCGCTCTTTTGACGAGAATCCTCGGATTGGTTTGTCGGCAAACTGTCACAATTTCGGACCCAATATTTTCGCCTTCGCGATCGCAATCGGTCCATATTACCAGTTTCTGACACCTGCGAGCGAGATTTTTCAAATTAGTAGCAATACCAGTCTTGTCCTTTGTTTGCCCTATTAGATACTCGCCGAGACGGATTTGGAGGAATCCACTTACTGATGCTACTTTCAGCTCAACTGGAGCGTCAAATAATATAAAGGGGTCACATGAATTCCATTGGCGGTATTGGTCAGGAAAGTCATGAACGAATAGGTGTCCGGTGAGGGCGGTCACCACAAAATGGTCGTTGGTTTGGGGGTAGTCAAATTCGTAATTCTTGATCCAAGGTACTCCAGTGTTTTCCTGCACGATTCTCGCTATTATCATCTGTTCATTGCAGGCATTTCATTGACTTACCGTATTGAATCGACCGC
This sequence comes from Tulasnella sp. 418, assembly GCA_019632295.1. Taxonomy (NCBI): domain Eukaryota; kingdom Fungi; phylum Basidiomycota; class Agaricomycetes; order Cantharellales; family Tulasnellaceae; genus Tulasnella; species Tulasnella sp. 418. The sequence continues at coordinate 57,511 of WSTZ01000033.1, read as the reverse complement.
CCGAGAGAATTCCACTGATAGATTTAGCAATGGAAGGTTTCTCGGCTACACAAAGAACGCGCATGTTACACTGGAATTGAGAGACGTCGGCAACTCCACCCAAGAAAGCGCGTCGCAAGGTATAATCTATCCCAAAGGAATGAATCAAGCAAGTTCTGCGGTGATGGAGGTGAACGTGTCCGCGTCGCAAACGCGTGGCACGTGATGAATAACATCTGGCTTACTAAGCCCAGGTAAGTAATAAGGAGGACGGCAGGTTTAATCTCA
>WSTZ01000033.1:41934-54209 GCA_019632295.1 Tulasnella sp. 418 | reverse complement strand
GCGTCCACATACTCTCCCCGCTCTCTATGCTTCCACGCCTCCTTGAATACTCCCTCCAACTTCAAACCCAGTACGTTTTCCAACCAACCTCTCATCTGCATATTCTCGTATGCAGTAGTAAGGTATATTCGATTCAGACCCATCCCTCCCGACTCGACAGAAGCAAAGCCGTGATCAAAAAGGAGTAAGAGGATTTCGGTCGCGTACCCAGCTCTATGAATATCGGGATGAAGCACTATTCCGAGTTGAGAGACATCGTTGAGGATATCTATATCTAGAAATCCGGCGGATCCCATCACTGGAGGTAGGTCAGTTTGACCGAGCCGGGGATGTGGATGTACCCGGAAATCCCTGTAATGCTGGGGATCGCTTGTTCTTGTTTCACGTCTCTTGGCAGCCTCCTCTACTGTTTGGTGCTTTGACCAGAAAGGAAGTCGCTGAAGGATCAAAGGATGAGTTGAGATCTCTACCACAGCTTGATCATCCTCAGGTGGAGGAGGATGCACAAGTTGAATGCGGCCGTTAGGTAGTGAGAGGCGGATCATACTCGATACTGAATGTTCATAGTTCAACAATAGTCCTCTATATATACCTCAGTGGTGCTCAGAAGAAGCTGAGTGCCACGCGGTCCATGATTCCTGGCTATAAAGAATTCCACTCTCAGTACCAATAACGTAAGCTCGTTAGTAATCATTTCGACGCTCCGAGCGAGATGCTCGGCACACGACTCGGTCGGATACAGCTCGATGATGAAAATATATTAAAAAAAAAGTGAACCAGGCATTTGAAATAGTCTCGTTTGGATTTCACAGCTAGTCATAGTAACATCTTTATGCTATGTAGTCACAAATTTGATCGCATTATGCACACAACGAGTTGATGCAACAAGACCGACATAAATGCGATAAAGGTAGTGACAGGGTGTCCCAGTAATGGAGACTCCCAAGTACTTTGCTCTAGCTTCTGCATAATTTGGACACCTGCTCGAATTGGTTATAGCAACATCCTGAGTGGAAGAAGCGTGATTTACTGAATAATGCACTCAATTTCGAGTTCAAATAAAACGATCTTCATTACTATTAATGCTAGGATTAATTGATTATTATCGATCCACTCATCAACCAACAGCCCGCTCACCTACTGTATGGACATATAAACATGGTTCACATGGCATTCATGTCCCCGATTTCAGGATCTTCCTCTTTTGGAGCACTGCAAAAGCAAGGCAGAATCACGGGCTTCGTATCACGAAGAAAGAATGATCTTGCTCGAATTTAATGAGCATCTTTCGGTACAGCCGAAAAGACGCCAAAGTGAAGATCGAGCGTGAAAGGTGAAGGTCTATGAAGAAAAAAAAATAGAACATAAAGCATGTATTGACGATAGAGAACTAGAGCTACATAATGTTAGATCAGCTAGGTCTGAAGGATATAAGCAGAGACGCACCTTCTAAATTACATGTGTAAAATTGAACCTTAATGTTTGAATTGATGTCCCCGCTATGTGAATCTTACCCTCTTGGGAATATACCAGAATGGAATATGGAGAGGAAGGCAAATACGCGGTTAAGCCAAGAATCATGATGATTTCTGACATACTCTTGCTCCAAAAACGAGGCGAATCAGAGTGGGATTGATATCTTGAGACGCCAAAGTGTATGGAGCCAGGAACTAAATAAACTAGAGCTTTCATTTGTGATTCGTAGCAAAGAGTGCGAATATATGCAAGTATGTATACATGTGATCTAAAATCATCGCCATGTTAGTGCAATACGTGTGATTCAGAATGCATAAAGCATACCTGGATATTGATAGAACTACCGATCTTGAGGAGGAGCTTGTCAGTATAGTGGAAGGCGAAATGTAGAGAGCGATCTTACAAAATTCGTGCGTCTCGTCTGACCGCTTGACGGTTTGCTAGAGGAGGGGGAAAAAAATGATCAGGGAAATAAGTCAGAGTCGGAGTTTCAAACACAACCGACCTTCCACGCCTCCTCAAAATCAGCCGGTAAGATGACGTATCTGTTCTTACGCACAGCTTGAGAGATAGTGAGATAATTATATGCAAGTTCCAGTCAAGGCTCGACTTACCTTGAAGTCCGGCTGCCTGACAGATTGACGCGCACTCAGCGGATGACAATTTATCAGGGCGTGATACATCTTTTGAAGAGGTATAAGTCTAACGTGATGGATAGGTTGAATAGAGGTCTCACAGTCTTCAAGATCCACATCAGGGCCTAGATTCATTTTACTTGTGATGGTCTGGAAGATCAGACGTTTCTCCCGTCGAGATGGGTTGGGGAACTCGATCTTTCGGTCGAGCCGTCCCGGGCGAAGAAGTGCAGGATCAAGAGTATCAGCACGATTGGTGGCCATAATAACCTGAGTGTAACCATAATGATCAGTTGCGTAGTCTTAACTCGATGGTACGGGCTACTCACCTTGACATTACTTCCTTGATCGAAGCCATCCATCTGATTAAGAAGCTCTAGCAAAATTCGCTGCACCTCTCGGTCTGCTCCTGTCTGGGCATCAAATCGTTTGGTAGCAATGGCATCAATTTCGTCGATGAAGATGATGGCCGGCGCGTTTTCTCGTGCTAGACGGAACACATCGCGAACCATGCGAGGACCTTCTCCGAGGTATTTTTGCACAAACTCGGATCCAACGACACGAATAAACGATGCAGTTGTATGATGAGCAACTGCCTTGACCAACATTGTTTTGCCAGTCCCTGAGAATGCGTGTCAACTTCAGTATTATTATTCACACTGATTGGACTGACCTGGTGGGCCATACAGCAGTACACCTCTCGGTGGATCGATACCAATTTTCTTATACAGATCGAATTGGGTCAAAGGCAGCTCGACTGCTTCTCTGATCTCCTGCTTCTGCGCGTCCATACCACCAATATCAGTGTATGTCACGTCTGGCTTTTCATCTGCGCCAAGCATTGCAATAGCAGAATCAGCTTCCGGAGGTAAGATATCGACCAGAGCGTTGGAATGTCGATGCAGTGCCACTGATGATGAGGGTTTCAGCAATTCCCTGTCGAGAGTTGACAGAATGCGAACGACATGATTTGAGCCAGTCGTGGAACCAACGATGCCAGTATGTTGATCTATTGGTTCTAAGAACTGTCCGATAACCAGGGGTACGGATTGAATTCGCTTGACTTCCTCCTGTGCACGAATCAACTCGCGCTTCAGATTGGCTTGCTCCTCCTTGATATACGACTCCTGGATGTCCAACATTTCTAAATGTTGAGTGAGCTTCTTGTATTTCGTGTAGTAGTCCTCAGCCTGCAATTCCTCAAACAGCGCTGTCTTCTCTGTGACCACGGAACCGAAGGTGGGTTCCTAATGAGATCCATGATTAATATTATAGCAATAATAACGCAACAGTTTACTAACCTCCTTTTGTATTTCTATGCCGATCTCGTCCATTGTAGGCTGGTTTTCTAATGCTTGAGTGGGGAATGTGAATGAGGACTGACGCGTCTAGTGGAAGGCACTGCTTGAATGTGTTTGTCTCAGGAGCGCGCATCTACAAAAGTTGGTCACTCTGATTGCCGCAACCATTTCAACGAGGACCAGAGACTCTATTGGCGGATGGGTAAGCGCAAGTCTTCAAAAAAGCCGCAAGGCCCAAAGAGGAGAGAAGCTCTTGGTGAGTGTATTGTGTAAAGTGTGTGGTGTCAAGTTATCTCATCCATATCCTATCCTCAGACACCGCTTTCAAATGTCTCTTCTGTCATCACGAGAGAGCTATAACCTGTAAGATGGATAAAAAGGAGGGTTTGGGACATCTTAGCTGTAAGGTCTGTGGACAGGTGAGTTGCATATTTTGTCCGTTGGATAAATCGCTCATGTGTCCTTCACACACCAAGTCCTTCCAATCTGAGATTCACCGTGCGTCATTTCTAGCGTCGCGGCTTCCTGTTATTGATATCTTCCGATGTTCCAGATCTTAGCGAGCCTATTGATGTGTACTCAGAATGGATCGATGCTGCTGAAGCTGTGAGTCTATATTGCCTGGCTATTAAGCCTCTCATTGACTAAACTCTGGTATCAGGCCGAAGCAGACAAAAGAAGGGCAGCACTCAGTGACCTGGAAGATTAGGACAATCGTTCAATACTCATCTGTGATACCTCCAACTTGCATAATCATGTATAATAAAGAACTCTTGTCTCTCTACCGCTGCGATTAAAGGACGCATATTCAATTCTTCATCATATGCATTTTCATGAGAGCGAGATGCAGTGGTGAAATAAATTATGCACAGAAAAAAAAGGAATCATCATCCTCGTCATCTTTCCTTCTACCCCCGTCACTCCCGAACCAGAATGCAGATTCTCGCCTCGACCCCACTCATAAATCCCTCTTCGCCATCAACTTCAATTTCTCCCTTGAATTCGAATCTTCCTTCATCCACGAAACATACCCCCAATCCAAACTCCCTGGTTTCTTGAGGATCCAATTTGCCGACAGATATTCGGGAGATAGCACCATCGAATAGTACAGGTTCCATAAGCGTCAGAGGGAGAGGGAAATAAGAAAGTTTAAGTGATTGGGTAACCTCTGTGCGAGCATCATGAATCTATTAGCATAGATCCATAGCGGTCTGGTGCATCGACTTACGGGAGGTGTTGGTGATTTTCGCCCGAAGATGTGCAAACTCTTGAGGCGGAATCACGTACTTTCCTCCGATGCGTTGGATAATGCGAGACTCGTTCTCTCCGACCAGAGACAGCTCAACTCGACAACGTGGTATCCGCAGTGCTTCAAGCATGGGTAAAGTAAGTCTTTGAGATCTAAGTGTGATGTCTCCTTGCCTCGTTGTTCCAGGCTACGGAAGATAATTAATTGCCGGTCAGCATAAAATGCTACAAAAGGGCCGCCGAGACATACCTCTCTCCACTTTGCCTTGACACTCTCAAATAGGTACTCTCTATACCAAAACAACTCGCGCCGAACTTGCTCGTCACTTGAAGTTAATTTTTCCTTTTCCACAACAAACTGTCTAGAAGTCAAACTCTGGATTGGAGATGAAGTCTTATCCGGAGGTAGCATCACTCGTCTCAGCGGAAGTATGATTCTATTGGCACAAATCACGGTGAGCATCTCTACCGTGGACTGAAGGAGAGTACTCACCTTGATGTTGATCCCGGGGAGACCAATCTAGTCGTAGATGCTGTAGGTACCCCTGTGAATTAGAAAGATGCGTCAGAAAAGGTAAAGAAGATTTTTATTGTATAAAGGAGCTTACCTTCTTGCTGTCGATCGAACGTTACTTCGAACGGAATGGCGTACATGTTTCTCACATCAACAGTCAACAAACACCATTCATGTGCTCCATCATCATTCTTATAAATATTCAACAGATCTCTCCTCTTCAGGTCCTCTTCGCTGCACCACTCAGGTAGCGGAACGGTTCCTTCGTCTCCTTCCCTCCAGTAGGGCACAATATCCAATCCTAGACACTCTAGAGTATGGTATACTGTGACTTGTATAGGATAGAATAGTTGTCGAGTGTAGAAGACTTCTGCACCCTTGTCAAGTGCTGGCCGGGTGTATGCATATGATACTTGAACAGTTCCAGATGAACTGTCGGACATGTGTGAGGAAGCAGTATACGGGAACCACAATTCACACTCACCATCCCACTTTCCCCAGGCATGTGATGGACGCTGTGGATTTTTGACCCGGAGATATCGAAATATCCTGACCAGCGGCATCCCAAGTGAAAACGGGCCTATTAGTAATGTCGTATTCCAATTCGTAGGCTTCCGCTGTAGATAGCTCTGGATCTAACAAGATCTGTTGTGCCAGTGTGCTAGTTGAGTCTTCAAATGTGAGTTTGACAAAGTCGATAGGCAGTTCCGATATGTTTTCGAGAGTTAACCGTATGACAAATCTAGAAGGCACACATAAGTATGATAGCTTCTTTGGAGCAAAGTAATTATTCACCTTTCTCCGTCATACAACATGACCGCGCCTTGAGTCAATGTAGTTCGCCTGATCCTCAGATAAGGCTGTTCCTCCACGACTTTACAGCTCAAGAACTCAGGTTTCCAATCACGCGAGCTTTTAGACGTCTCCAATCCCGTCGATCGCTTAGCCCTTTCGTTTTCTCTGGCCTCCAAACCGCTGAATTTTGTCCGGCCGATTTGTGAGTCTCGTATAGCCTTCTTGCGATTTGTTACTCTATCTTCATCGTCAACGGATAATGGAAGCAAGAACTCTCTGAATGTGCCCCCAGATAGCTGCGCTTTGACACCTCGGATGCTTAGTGTTCCAGGTTCCGTCGCGGTCCCGGGTAGATGGACTATCTTGAAAGATTCAGCTGAAATAGTCACAGTCGTTGAAGGTGAATTGAAGGCCACCCCGGATGTACTGAATGTAATGATGAGTAGGCATTCTAAACTGATGTGAAGCATAAATTTTTACCTTAAAGAAAGACTTTGAAGTTCAAGATCGAAAGCAAATGGATTATACAAGGCAAGAACGAAATCCAAGGGCTCATTCTGGACCACGACTGTCTGCACTACGTCAATGAGTATAAGATCTCGAAGCGTTGCTTAATCAGAACGGACGAACCTGAGTGGCTGAAGCACGCTTCTTCCTTGGATCATAGATGAAGGGATTTTTCCGAGGACCAAGAGCGACTTCACTGCTGGATGTCTGCGGTTGGAGATGAGACATCGGATGTTCGATAGGCACCTTGACTGGGGCTAATCTGTACGAGCATGAAGAAACTCCAATCAGCAGCATCTCAGGTAGTTTGCAAGCTTTACGCACGGTGTGATTTCGATACTTAGAATCGGTCTTCCAGACCAATATGCTACACGGCGGTCATCACCTCTACGTCTTGAGGTAGCCAGCGCTTTGGCTGATGTTGTATACAACTGAAGCTGCTCTTGGGCAGTGAGATGTGGTCGCAGAGCCCTCAAGGTTGAAAGCGTAAACTGCGCCACGGCAGGGTAGTCTGACGCACATTATTGACGATGTGAGCAATAGTAGATAGCTGATGGAACATACCTGGTAAGGCTTCCGCTATGGCGACCGCCTCCCTTACAACTCCAACCTGCAGCTCGGGCCACCCAAAAGGCTGATTCACGTCCGATTCATCCTCATCTGCATCCAACATTGCTGCCTCTCCTGTTTCATCCTCTCCTTTCCCAGTTTCAGCCACCTCGACCATTTCCAAGTTGATCCCATACACGTCGCAGACGTATCTCACCAACTTCAGCACACTTGCGTTTCCATCTTCGTTCACTCCTTGCCGAATGGCCACACTACCAACTGCAGAACCTCCTTTTCCAGTCTCGGGAAGAGAAACTCCACTTGTAGTCATGGATTCCAATCCAGCAATACCCAATCCGGCTTGTCCTTGTCCTGAGCTCGCACTCCTTGTCATTCCACTCGAGGCACCATAAAAAGCCATATCCTCGCGAGAGGTTACAATCAGATCCATGATCACTGCCAGAACCTCCCGGAGGATGTAGGCTTCTTTTCGCTTGTAGCCAAGACACGAATACAGAGCGGCCATGGCATTGAGCACTTTTAGTCTATCGGATGGGGGTAAGTGCAGCAAGTAAGGTCCATGTGCTTGCGCAAGGGCATTTGATATTGAAGTTCTTGTGATAGTGGTTATAGTTGTCATTCGGAGGAGTTGAGATTCTGTTGGTATCGAATCGAAGCTTGGGGAACGACCTCCTCGTAGTAGGAACTCGAAAGTCAAGCGACCCCAGCCTTTCGCACTCCATACAGAAAATAATAGGTTGGAGTGACGAAGGACAGCGTCGGTGTAAAGGTAAGAAAGTGCGGCCAGTTCGTCGTTCAAGGTGAAGGCGGGGGCAGATGAAGGTGATGGAGCAATAGGTGATACAGATGGTGTTGCACGAGAATACGACGCAACCGCTTGACCGAGCCGGTCGGATATATCTGACCAAGGCTGCTTGATTGTTCCCGTGGAAGGTTGCTATACATCACGGATGAGAAACATTAGACACTAGTGCTAGATGTAAAGAGTCGAGAAATATTTGCTCACGACACTTTCGCCGGTTGACCAAGCATCAAGAACCTCCGCAAGACACATCCCCTCGATGGCTGAGGCATGCCATATGGTGTCTTGTGGGCCCTTCAGCAAAGGCATTGCTTCCATGTACCTGATGGGGCGCGTCAGAGATACCAACGACCAGGGTCAAAACACTCACCATTGCACCGCATCAGCCGTACGGCCGGCGAGTAAGTACAGATCAGCAAGGATCTTGTATAGCCTGCCACTTGCAGTCAATGAGCCGGGGGTACTCATTCTCTTCTTAGCCACAGAGGAAGGGGGGGATAGACTTGATTTCGGCTGAGTAATAGCCATTATTGTTGAAGATCGCTTTGGGAGCGGCCTGACACCATTGGTTGGGTGGAGAGAGAGATCGGCCGAGTTTCGTGCACTGGAGTGCTGGCCAAGTAGATTTCCTGAGCTGTAAGACCTGTTGGCTTCATCTTCATCGTTACTTAATTGTGAAAGCGTAGGGAATAATTTTGCGTTTAGAATGCCGCTACTGTTCTCGAGAGCGCTTGCCTATCATGCTGCAAAATTTATATGTGCACGTACCAGAATAATGCAAACTTACCAGCAAGCTAAGTTCGCCCAGGATATCTGCGCATAGCTCAGATATCAATGTGCCGATGTAAACCTTCTTATGACCCATCACACCGGGAATGACCACTAAATCAGGTGAATTGGAACCCAAATTGATATGGGGCGTATCTTCTCCTTCTTCAAATGCATAGCATTTGCTGGCGAGTGGGTATGCGGAGTTGTGGGGGAAGTATTCGGTGACAGCAACCCTGAAGTCGGCGAGAATGGAATTGAGGGACGCGTCATTGGAACAATCTGCAATTCCAATGACACCAAGAGGGAAGTGGGAAGGCCTGAAGAGAGAGAGTATACTGTGCCAAGAAGGAGGTGGGTGAGATGGATAAGTGATATGTATATGTCCTGTCGACAACGGGGCAGCAATGAAGCGATCTGAGGGCAATTCTAAATCAGTAACTGGGTACATTTGAAGTGGAGATGGCTTACTTACTCCTGTCTTCTCTCGTCTCTGAGGGTATTTCATCCAATCGAATGTGTTCAAATGACTTTATGATGCTGGCCCATTTCTCAAAGGATTGCTTCGAGATGTTACCTGCTGGTATGAGCAAGATTTGAATATGGGCCAATGAAGCAAATGCCGGACTGTCCATGATAGGCCGAAGCCAGCCCAATACTAGGTATTAGACGTGAATTCAACACCGCGATCACTGGGAGAAACCGTATTCCACGCTGATCTCAATCTGACTGTGTGGGTGGAATCCGAACCAAAAGTAGACAAAATGTCACGTTTTCGACGGCGACTTTGTGCGGGTACCTTACGTGGCCCTTACACGTTCGTTGCCAGCGATTGAAGTTTCGTACTTGGTCTTTATTCACATACAACCACTCTCTAAAAATGGTACGATTAGTATAAACGAGATTTAAGAAACTCTGACCCAACAGTACGATTGCTTACAGGCTCTAAGTGACAAACTACTAGGATCGGGATTGTTGCTAGTTGCATCTGTCGTTTTCACTTATTACACATTCTGGACTCTTATCACAGTCAGTGTCTACGTCATTTGTGCCTTGGAATAGCTTCGACTGACTCGTGGTGATGTCTAGCCATTCCTTCCAGTGGATCATCCCGCCCAGGAATATTTTCCATCGAGAGAATGGGCGATCCGCATACCCGCATTCATCTTAGTTTTGGGTATATCATCAGTTGGAGCGTTCATGGGTTCAGTCTTGCTCAAGGAGAGCAGAAAACGAAAGGCGAAGTTGGCCAACAAGGCTGCATAAACAACGATCTTTGCTAGCTGTTCTTGTTCGTATTTGTGCCAAAATACATTTTCTTTCAGGGTTTTTGACGTACGTAGAGAGCTAATCCGCCATCCACACTTTATGTATTGCGACTGCAGGTAACCTTCGCTGCGATCTGGTCGTAAACTCGTGCTCGTTGTATAGCCACGTGACTCAGTGTTAGCTTGATCGACGATCTTCTCGCATTCTCAACCAACAAGTTACCACCACCTTCATGGCTGGAGACAACACGTCCGAACCTCTCCTTGTTGTTAAAGATCTCTCTTGTGCATTTGCCCCTGGTAAACCCATTTTCGAGAACGTAAATTTAAGGGTTAATGAAGGCGATGTCATTACCATTGCTGGGCGAAGTGGAGGAGGGTGAGCTCTAAACGTCCGAAGTTTTCATACATATCATTGACACTGTGTTTGAATTTTTGTAGAAAGACCACACTGCTGAAGTGCATAGCTCATTTAGGTTTGTATCGAGGTTGTGTACTTCTTCACGGAAAGTGAGTACCGAAACATGACATGGCCATGAGCCCAGCAACTAACTCAATGACCTTTCAATAGGAAACCTTCTGATTACGGTAATCAAAAACTTTCTCAAACTAGCTTGCACACTCGGTTGTTGATACGCTTTCTCTTCAGGAATTCCCACTTATCGTACGAGGGTTCTATATGTTCCGCAGCGACCTTCATTGCTCCCATCCACCCCTCGGGTCTTCGTCAATAATATTGCACAGTATAGTTCTCGAAAAGACTCTAATACAAACGAGCAAGCGGCGATTGAGCTTGGAGAAAAATGGTCACTAAATTCGGAAGTTTGGGATCGACCTTGGTCAAGCCTTAGTGGTGGAGAGGCACAGCGATGTGCCTTGAGCATAGCCTGTACGTTGGCGAACACTGAAATTTTATTATTGGACGGTACGACCCTAATCGGATGTTCCTTACGATATATTCCCTTACACACCCATTATCAGAACCCACCTCAGCGCTGGATGCTAGTACAGCCAAGGCTGTTGAGGACTACCTCACGTCTTTGCCAGAATCGCCAGATTCAAACATCAAGGCAATTCTTTGGATCACTCATTCGGAGGAACAAGGAAAATTAGGCAAGAGAATGCTACGAGTAGCAGGATCAGTTACAGAATCTCAAGTACCTGCAGCTGTGTAGACTACTTTACGTTTGATAGAACATGATGATGTTGAAGGTACTCATCGCCGTTTGATGACACAGAAAAATTTCCCAGCATAACTACTCCTCCATCCCATCTCCATTTTCGCTTTGTTGCTCTGCGTTCTCTGCATCGTCCGGCGCCTTGGGCTTGTCCTTCGATGGTCCATACGCGGAATTCGCTGGCTTCGTCCCATGCGCTTTCAGCCATTCCTCAGTCTCCCAAACTGCAAGCAATGAGTAACCTGAAGCCAAACATTAACTACACAACGCAACATACCGGCTCTATTCCCAAGTCCTGTGGACGGGCCTTTCAACGGTCTGGCAAGATTCACTTTTAGGGTCTTTCCCCTGAGTTCATTCATATCCATATTGTCAATGGCATCTTGTGCGTCAATGGGTGTGCCGAATGTAATAAATGCGTAACCACGATGCTTTCCATCGTTGTCTGCCATCGAGCCTCAGTTGTCGATCGCTGCTTTCGACAACACCGGAAGACTCACAATTAGCATTAGGATCTCTTCGTTCACCTTCAAATAGTGGTCTATCCCCAGGTGCTCCAGAAGGTAGTTGCACGTCAATGATATCACCTGGAATTGTGCCATAGAAACGATCGTGATTATGATCCTCAAGCGTTGAAGAGAATAACTTACCCACCAAATGTGGAAAAGACCTCTACCAGTACCGCTTCGTCTATTTCATCCCCAATTCCACCGACATAAATGGTTGATTTGGCGTTAGCTCGGGGAGCACCTTCACTATTCATCTTGAATTGGACTGAGTTGAGTGGGTCACATGATCGCCTAACAGTAGAATGTTTGTCGGTGTTCAAAATTACCATGCCTCTTTGGTCCAGCTACCATTCATCTTTATCTTTGGATATTCAACTGGCCTTACTCTCCTTACGATAATTGCTGTATAAAACTTATTTGTAATGTCACAACCTGCGAAGCCGCCTTCTACTACTCCCCTTCCACTTGCTCTTCCATCACAACCAAGTACATCCACCCCTGCTCCCAAAACGGCTTCTACACCTACTACAACAACCCCTGTCACAGCCACTCCTGCTGCTTATACTGCTTATTACTCCGCACAATATCCTCAGTATCCTCCGACTTCTGCCTCATATAAGCCTCCAACCACAGCAACCACACCATATTCTCAGCAGTATTCGCAACAGCAAACGTCGTATGCACAACAGGCTCAGGCGTATCCG
>WSTZ01000033.1:31308-41752 GCA_019632295.1 Tulasnella sp. 418 | reverse complement strand
TGGTGGCTCCGCAACTACTGGAGCTTCTGGAGTATCTGCCACACAACAAACTTCACAAACCGGTACGACCCGTGGCCCTGGTCGCAAAGGCACCACTTTCAAGGGAGCCTTTGTCAAAGATTGTCAGTAATAAATTACTGCTATCAGAAGCTCTGAAAGCTTACAAATTATACACCGTTAGTGCGTCCAATGATGTATGGTTTTGGGGATGACCCGAATCCTGCTCCTGACACTGTGAATGTGATGGAAGAGATATTGATGGAGTATATGGTCGATGTCGTACGTTCAAAATTTCAATATTCGACTTCCGCTGTTGGGATTCGACTCATGATTGTACACATATTAGTGCTATCAAGCACTCAAACCGCATAAGAAGCCAAAGATAAAACTTGATGATCTGAGAAGGGTGCTCTCTCGACCCCCAGATGCCAAAAAATTGGCCCGCATGGAGGAACTCTTGTTTATGCGAGAAGATATCAACCGAGCGAGGGCTCAATTTGACGAGAATGAAGGGATGGTGGTGCCGCGAGGTGGTAATGCCGCTTGATGTCATTGTAGCGCGAATATTATAGAACACAGGGCAACTACTTTGCTGACGCTTCAAAGGCCTGTAATGGTGATTGCAATGGGCGCTTAAATGGCTTATTGAAGCCACTGCTATTATACTATTTTCTTTTAACCGATCACATGGTTCGATGCGTGGATTACCGAATGTATTCCTATTAGGTCGCGTTAGCGAATAGTATGGACAAGGCTGAGAGATTTGAGAGTGGTATCATGCTAGTTACGTTGAAAATGGTCCATGTTGATTACTAAAATGTGGTTTCCGAGCGCCTCAATTCCGTGATTTACCTTCTCTGTTTGCCCTCCTGATCCTCTGAAGACACGAGAGAGCCACAAGCACGGCACCCTTGCGGTATCCTCACCATTATGATCGTCTTCAGCCATCCAATGTTTTGCCCTGTCGCTTTCTCGAGACGGCGGGGTCTCGAACGACCTGAGGAGACGTCGAAAATGGAGAGAGTCGGAGATTTCTCTTTTTCGTGCATGACTCTTGAGTGTTTCTGGACAACGTGAACTTAGCCGAGCGATTGGTCCAATCATGTCGCTTAGAAACAGCAGAAGAAGCACACGAGCCTACAAGGACTTTATCTATAGCACCGGACACCAAGTAGTCCTAGGTCCACAAAGTCTCACAGCATGTGTACCCGAGCGCCCTAACATACTGTACTGTGAAGTCTATAAATATTGCACACCCCAGTATATACTCCTTATCAACTCTTTGCTCTCTTTGTCATGAAATTTCACTACCTCACTGCCGTGATCTGTTGCTTGGTAGGCGTCCTTGCGATGCCAATCCTGCCAGTGCAGCATGAAAGAGAAATCCTTGGTGAATTCTTTTCATGTTCTCTATTAATGCCAGGTCTCGCTCATGGCCATTCAGTTCTAGACTCAACAAAACATTCTAGAAGCCCGCTTCAGCTGAGTAAACTGCAAGTGGGGTCTCCGTAAGTCTTCTGCTGGGGCTTGACGGTTGAACGGTATTGACGGGGTCATGTGACCACAGAAACTATGAGGAACATTTGTCCAAGGGTGGAACATTGATACCAAGATATTGGAGCGACAAAGTTATGGTTCCTCATTCAGTAGTCGCTGCTGAAAACACGAACAAAGGCAGATTACGACGTATCATCAAAGCTCTCGGTGATTCCTTCAAGCATGTAGGCGGCTGGATTGAGGACAAGACTGTGGGCAAGATGTTGGATAGGATCCCAATCCCAATCCCGCGTAGATAACGATCCCGAAGTAACCAACAGAATATAAGAAAGACCTTTTTTGTTTCGTCGATCACTGTGAGATACTATTTCCTTCATGATTTACGCAAATATCTATAAGATGGTTCACTGAAGAAAAACACCATTTGTACAATAACCCTATTCAAAAATGTTTCTCAACCTTGAGTTCTCACCGCAACTTTAGCGATGGACCGTTTCTTCGGACGCTTGAGCAGCGAGGTACTTATCGGTTTAAACCTAGATTACCAGATGCATTCCTGTTAGGTTGCATTAGCGTAAGAGTAGAACTAAAGATCAATATAAAAACTCGTCACATCAAATAGGTCACTGTGAAAATTATTGCGATTACAGGTTTCTTTAGCTGACGGGATGTAGAGGGTGCAATAGAGTTCAACCAGCAGACGTGGAAAATGAAAATAGGATAACGTCGGGATTTGTTTGACCTTTGATTTATCGGCACCGCGGAGGCTTGAATAGCTCGGGGGTGTTTCTCGACCGAGGTGCATCGCAAACTGCCTATCCGAGCGATTGCTCCCGGCGTCCTTGCAAGAAACATTGACGAGAAACAGACAATTGAGTAAAGCTAGACCTCCTGAGCCTCTGAAGATACGAGAGAACCAGAAGTATGGCATTCTCGCCATTGAGATCGTCTTCAGTCATCTGATTTTTCGCCGTGTGGCTTTCTAGAATCGGCGGGATCTCAATTCCAGGTTGAAGATAGTAGAACGTCGGTGTTTCTCTTTACATTTTCATGTATATTTTTGAGCGTTTCTGAAGCTATTGGCTCTTCTCAGGTTTCTTACAAGGACCCCATTAGGTTATAGGGAATGTCCTGCAAAAAGCGACAGATTCCCAGACACATCAAACGACAAGCATGTTGAGAAATATGGATAAATGCGGATGCGGAAGTAACTTGGGTGTCGTGTGCATTCTGTCGGAGGGCCGACGAGGGGCACAATGGAAATTATTATTGTGCTCCTCTCGACAGTACTATTGCACATATATAGCGCCCCCCCCCCACAATGGATGTTGTGGTTCGAACCAGATAAAGGTTCCCTCCTTGACTAATCGCGATTATGCGATTACACGTGACATGATTCAATAAAACAAACTACTTCTACTGTGAACCCAATCGTGAGCTCTTCAAGTTCAAACTCTGCAGTGCGGGGTTGCCTGACGGATCATAGTGTTGGTTGATGTAATCTCTCTTGAAACCCTGCTCTTCGTGTTTCAAATGCGAAATCTCATAACGCCGAGTACACCTTTACGGTCACCATATTTTTGTCGTGGCTGGGGGGCCCAAGGATTAGCTTTACAGCAGATTTGGAGTTTTCAAACATCTTAAAGCTATTTGCATAAAAATGAAGAAAAAACAATTTCGAGTTATGGTCATGGTGGTCGAACCAAAGATGATTATATTCTCGCGGTTTCGAATTGACTATTTACGGAATTGGTATCGGTTTATTCACAGTTTTGCGGACAATCCAGGTGCTTATACTTTTGAACCAACTACCGAGGGCATCAATAATACTCCGTAACTTTCCTCCCGAGCCTTTTATTTTTGGTACTCCTGGGACGCCTATTTTTGCAGCAGCAAACTCGACGTCATCCAAATATCTTGGTTTTAATGTCCCACCCTTGGACGAACGCTCCTCATAGTTTCTGTGGTCACATGGCCCAGTCAATAGACGTTTAGCATGCAGATCCTAGCGGGAGACTCACGATGAATCCAGGTTACCCAGCTGTAGCGGGCTTCTAAGAACTGAACGGTCGTGAGCGACCATGGCTTTGATAGAAACCAGGCAAAAAACTCACCAAGGAGTTCTGTTTGATGCTGGATGATTGGCATTGCAAGAACGCCCACCAAGTGATAGATTACGGCAACGAAGTAGTGAATTTTCATGGCAAAGAGAGCAACGAGTCTCAAGTGAGTAGACCCTGCAGTGTGCAATAACTTGCATTTTGTCGACTTCACAGTAATATAGCTCGGGTAAATCTAGCTCGTATGCTCCTTGCCCTGTTAGCGATAGAGGAATCGCTCGGCTAAGTTTATGATACATGATACATCTCGCATCTCCAGACAAGACCTCCTCGTCCTCTGCGGTGCCTGAAAGGCCAAATCCTGACGTTCTACTTATTTTAACGTCTACTTGAATAGAACCCCATTGCGCCTCGAAGAGACCTGCAATCGCAATAATACTAGAATGCTTTGCTCCCTTCTTTGGGACATTGGCCTAAAGTTGGATGTATTAGTCTCATATTTATCTTTAGCTTTGCTCCCATTACTCTTCAAACACCTCGTTCGCTAAGCAACATATCTGGTAGGTCTAAAACCGTATGACTGTCGGAAAGAGAAATGGGCAAACCCTTAAGTGCAAGCGACTGTACCTTTTGCCGTGTACAGCATGAAGGATCTCGCTTGTTTAATTGTCTGGGAGAATCGCCATGGGGATCCCCATAGAGACGTGAGACATTCGTTACGAGCATGTGTGCACGCCAAGCTAGCGAGTTATACTCATCTACGTACTGTATACCGTGCACCCGAAAACCGTGAAGTCTACAAATGCGCACGAGTCTGAACATTCATGAAGTAAATTAGACTCCTATTTCTATTTGCATGAAATTCCACTACCTCATTGCCGCGATTTGTTGCTTGGTAGGCGTCCTTGCGATACCGATCCTACGACTTGAAACAGAAGTCCTTGGTGAACCTTTGCCGGTTTTCTCTCAAAGCCAGACCTCGCTCATGACCATTCAGTTCTAGATTCAACAAACAATTCTAGAAGCCTGCTGCCGCCAGGTAACCTGGGATCTCCGTGAGTCTCCCACCGGCCTTTACATAGAATGCATCGTTAACGTGTATTGAACCTAAAGAGATCATGAGAAGCGGGCGGGCGAAGGTGCTGCAAAAGTTGGCACGTTGCGACGTATCATGAAGGCCATCATTGATTTCTTCGACAGTATCCTCCCTGGAGCAAAAGCAAGGCAATTAAAACGATGCAAAGATATATTCGAAGCCTGCGGGCTACGCACGAAACTTGAAGCTCAGCAGAGAGAGAACAACTTCCGTTCGACTGTTCAGTAGTAGAGTCCGTGATGTAGGTAAATAAATGAAACAACTCAGAAAAAAACGCTTTGATCCGATCAGGTCAGCAACCCAATCAAGCGATGAGAAACTACAATGTGCCATTGTGCAAATAGCGGTACTGGGGACAATTCCAGATCTTCCGCAAAGCTGATTCTTAAAACCCAACCCATGTCAAGGATATAGCGACTGTAAAGTTGTACTCGGCGTATGAGATTTCACACTTGAAAGAGCAGGAATTCTTGGGATTTCGGGGGATTGAGATGTGGTTAATTACATCAACGTGCACGATGATCTTGAATTAAGAAAAGTAGTGATCGTCCGTAATTCGTCAGGCAACCCTGCGGCTCCAGAGTTCGAGGAGCTCACGATTTCGATTCTTCGGCTTTATCAGCAGAAGTAGTAGTTTGTTTGTCGTTACTGTGTCCGAGGCATCTATCGGCTTCCGGGACATTAGCCATAACCTAGATATTGGATGGCTTTTTAGGTATGATTGCATGATGAAACCCTAACGGAGCATTTTCATACCTGGTCGACATGCCTTCCACATCCCTGGATTCTAAGAGTTATTTTTATTTACTTGGGAATGTTGGGAACGGGACATACCCTCCAAGTAGTCTTGTCGCAAGTGGTGCACTTGACTGGGTAACACATTATTGGTAGCGATGGGGAAAGATATTAGTTGATTGAGCCAAGGTGTGAAGGACAGTGGTGGTTTTATATCACTGGCGCTGATAGTGGTGACATAACTGGCTGATCAAGCATGAGTGATATGGTTCGGCCTCTCACCGAACCATTTATCAGTAAGCTTAGTCATAGCACGTGATACGTGTTCATTCAGAGTTTGACCACTTTCTACATCTTTTTACCTCGAACCAGGGGTCCAAATGAAACTCTCATTCTCGCTCGCCGCCAAGGCTAAACCGGCAAATTCAACAACCCTCGGACAAGCTCCATCATTAAAGAAGCCTGCTGCATTTGGATCGTTGGATGATGAAGAGGATGATAGTAATGCACAAACCACTTCATCGGACAAGAAACGGCTCGCGACTGCCACGGCTACTGCCACTGGTTCGTGGCGTGCTTCCAGAAAGAAAAATGCGGATCCTTTAGATGCTACTGTTAGTCAGTACGATGAGATCTGGGATGATATGAAGGAAGCACAGAGGAAGGCGAAGGAGGCAAAGGAGGAAGATAATAAAGAGAGGAAGGTATGTATATTAGGTCGCACCTATGATTGAAATTTGAACTAATGTGCACCTTCTTCAGCCAAAATATATGACGAATCTACTGAACTCTGCGGCTACTCGGAAGCTTGATTACATTCGTGCAGAGGAGAAGCTTATACAACGGGAGAGAGAAGCGGAAGGTGATGAGTTTGAAGGAAAGGAGAAATTTGTCACACAAGCGTATAAAGACCAGATGGAGGCAGTAAGGAAGGCTGAAGAAGAAGAAAAGAACCGGGAAGGTGAGCCTTACAATAGTGCAGTACGTCTGCCAAGTTACTTATTCTTTTGACACAGAGCTCGCAAAGAAGAAAGGAAAACTTGCTCCAACAGGTCTCGCCAACTTTTACCGGGAGTACCTTCAAAAAACTTCCGATCAAAATACCGCTACTGTAGCAGCCACCACCACACCGCATGGCACAAAAGGACCTACGTTACCACCTGCACCTGGTGATGAGGATGACGTGTCGGGTCCCAACTTGACCATAATGAAACCACCATCCATGCAAGAAATATCTGATGTTGAGCTTGCTAAGCGAGCCAGAGAGGAGGGGAAGGAGGTGGAACTGAACGATGACAACCAGATTGTGGATAAAAGAGAACTACTATCAGCGGGATTAAACCTTTCAGCTCCGAACACGCGAAAATTGGGCCGTACAGGCGCCTCATCAAACGCTGGAGATAAAAAGGAGCCTGTGGTGACACATCGAGCGGTTGGGACGGCTGCCAGTTTGAAGCAGATACGAGAACGGCAAGCTAGGGAAATCCAGAGACAAATGGAGGAAGAGGAACAGAGAGCCCAGGAAGCTAAGGAGAAGGAGGAAGAGGAGCAGCGTGCGCGGGCAGTGTTGAAGCGGAATAATGAGGAGGACGTCAAGAGCGCAAGGGACCGTTATCTTGAGCGGAAGAGGCGCAAGCTTGAGGAACAAGCTGCTGCAGGCACAGCGGAATAAAAGTCAGCATCATCACGCCGCGCATCGTTTCTCGAGGGACTATGATTGTTTTAATCCGAGTGTATTATATATAATCCAGTTTGTATAACATTGACGTTTGAAGTATTGCTACAACCTTCAATCGTCTATCAAACCCTTTCCTCTCTGGTAATCGAGCCCATGCGCACCCTCCATCAACTTCTTGATAGCCGACCATTCCTATTGAAGAATAGGTTAGGTTCAATCCTACAAATGTTAGGACTGTACCCACCGCCTGGATGATATTCCTTCTATCCAACCATTCCATAATCTCATCTGGGTCATCCACGTTCTTAGGGCGCTCAATACCGCCTCCCCATGTCATCCGAATGAAGGCCTTTCCCTGATGGTAGACCCTCTCCGGATTTTGTAATGTTTCCACTTCATCCTTTAGAGCAGTGAATAGTTTGTACTAATAGCAGGCAGGTTAGCCTAGACACTACTTTAGGCCACATCTGCCTACCTCCCAGTGTGTAAAGTTATGATATGCCTGAGCTCGCGCAGCACAAAACCGACCAAGGTTAAACTCGTTCTTATCTTCCGCTTCACTGTCATCATCTTCGTCTTCATCCTCACTATCAGAGGCAGGTTCCTTCGGCTGAACATATAAGGGTCATTATCGGCACCGAATACCAGAACTACTTGAAATCTACCTCGTAAGAATCTGGGTCATAAGATTCTCCCGATACTCTGCCTACAAACATACTTTTCCTTCCACCCATATGGCATGCATCGCACCCTGGAATAGCATAGTCCAGATCTGTCACTTCAAACTCTGGATGAATTTTGAGTGACTTGACGAAATCAGGTTTCCATGCCGAAGAAGTGACAAGACTGTCCCGAGTGCCGGAGAGTTTGCGGCGAAGCGTTCGAAGTGGAAGCGAGAAATAGGAATCTAAACCCGAGGGGGTTGATAAATGGAGTGAAGCTATTAATAGTGGTTAAACTGACTCTTGGAACTGGCTCGCATGAACTCTTTGCGTCCTTCCGGAGGGATGGTAGCAAGGTGAACGAACAGTTGACCTGGAGAGGGAATTGAAATTGCATAAGATTGCTGCATCGGCATGCCCATTCAACCACTTACAGACAACCTTGAAGTGAATATTGAGGTCTTGGTGGGAGTCACTGCTGAATTGTGCGGGCAATTCGTACTCTTCTGCTCCATCATCTTCCACAATGAACCCATCAATGTCATCGTCACCTTCTTTTTCATTCGAAGCTACAATGTCATCCTCATCGGACATTTCCTCATTTCCTCGTTTCGTATTAGGCTTTGAACCTTCGAATGGCACAAAGTCGAGTTCTTCCACCGAATCTTCTTCGTCCGAACCTATAATGATGACATCCTGTTGGGATTTGGGAGGCAATCCTTTCTTGCGACCTAGGATTTGCAGAATTGGATAATGCAGCAGTACTAACAAGTAGAGGCGTACGCTTTAATTCGTCCAACTTGCTGGAATACGCGGACTTTCTAGAGGAGCGTAATCTGCTCTCGATGATTTCTGAAATAACATGTATGAGATTCGGCAATCTTTAGTAAATTAGATTCAGCTCACTATTAGAATCAACCTCTGCGAGGAGATCCTCGTCCTCGTCCTCTGATGGCTTCCCTTTGCCCTTGACGAGCTTTCTTCGTTTTGGCGGTTGGTCACTCTCCTCGTCGGATTCGATAACGATGAGTTGTTTTCGTGATCTACGCGTTTGTGTTGGACCGACGTCATCTTCTTCACTTGACTGGGTCAAACCACCCGAGTCTGAAGAGGGTGGAGTTGAGGGTGCTCTCTTTTGATTTCGGCGAAGTCGTTTGCGGACTACAGGTGAAGGTGGAGCAAAGTCTTCGGCATCTTCTCTTTCATCGTAGCTGCTTGGTAATTCAGCTTGAGTTGCAGGTTCAAGCTTCACTGGACGGACGTCGTCATCGTCGTCGGATTGAGACTCTTCAGACTGAGATTCACTGAGAGCGCGTTTGAATGGAGAAGAGTGAGTTGGTTTTGCAGGTGATTTCTTCTGTTTTCTGTAGACGCGTGTTGTAATCTCAGGCGATGAAGGTGGTTTGGCGTTTGAGACGAATTCGAAGAGAGTGCGTTGTCGCGTCATGGTTGTACAATTTATAGATTTCAATTTCAACCATCGCGGTTGACAATGTCTTCATCCGATCCCTTTACAACGCCACCCCGTCATCCCCGTCTACGAGTTGATACTGGTTTATCAGATGATAATCTCACTCTACAGATACCAGTCAACACTGTATCATTCAATTCACCACCAGCTTCACCAGCACTCGATCCATCTTCACCCATCGCTCAAGTGCTGCAATCAAAATCAACTGTAGATCAGAAGAGAAATGAATTCAGAAAGGTTATTGAACTCCTTATTCACAACTTGAACACGCGAAAGCGACCTCCATCCGCGTTTGAAGAGTTTAGAAGGTCCACAAGCGGGAAGGAGACTCATGGCGTTGCTTCGGTCCTACAAGCTGTTAGAGGTGTTGTAAAGATAGGGAAGAAGGAAGGTCTAGCGGATATTGCAAGATCCATGCATGCCGAATCTACCCAAGAACAAGATAACGATGAACTTGATGACGGCTCATTCTCGACCGACAACACCGTTGATCATCTCATTCAATTGAGAGACGTCCTTATCATGTCCGCTCAACTTGGGTGGAATATATTGACACCTCGGTGAGCACTGTGCTTTACATTGGATAATCATTAACCAACACCATCCGCAGTATGCCAAACTCTCCTTCCTTCCAGACACCTTCCAGTCCGTTAGAGCCACCATCCCCAAAGAGTCCATTCCGCCGTCGCAGGCAATCTCTTCGCAGGTCTCCCTCCAGAGAGCGGCGTAACCTCCATGACCAAGAAATCTTGGATCAAATAATCACCATTGTCAGCGAAATCATCGCCGAGGACTGTCGCTTCAAAGTCAAACTGGTTCGCCTATCCAAACCTCCAAATTCTCTACAGTCAGTATCTTTGGATGTCGCACAGTGTCTCATTCAGAGTCAGCGAAGCGACCCAAAGACAGTCGCCGATATAGCCTTCGCCGTGCTGCCGGCATTCACGACTTTCCCGCCCGAGATGCATCCTCGTTTAATCGCTTTCTTCGAGGATCACCTCGTAAGACCTGCGCTGGACTCTCTTGAAGTAGCGAGAAATCATAAGCCTCCCTCCAAAGGTCCTCCCTTGAAGGGTCTGGGTAAGTGGACGAACGGAACCTCGTTGATCATTTGCTAACATAATCTATTAGGTATTTCTGCCCCCAGCGAAATGATTGGATCACCACCTCGTCGTCCTTCGTCTGCTAATCCGCTGAACCCAGCTGTGGTGTCGATCAAAGTTGATGAGGCTCAAGACGATGGGC
>WSTZ01000033.1:0-31110 GCA_019632295.1 Tulasnella sp. 418 | reverse complement strand
CCGTCCACCGTATCCATCGTCTAATCCAATGCATCGTAGCTCTTAAACCAGACTGCTACTTGGATTTCTTGGAGATTGTGGCCTACCATACGGATCGGGTGCGTTGGAGTGCGTTGGCTATCATGACGAGTATGTGGCCAGGGGCACTGGGACATGCTTTTATTGGCAAAGCATTCCCAATAGTGGACCATAGTGTTGATATGACCTTGCGAGATTCAAACAAGCGTCTCTCCAGGTGGATACAGGACGAGTCAGCTTATCGGCACGAGTTCATTCCATGGTGCTTCTCAACATCATCCGAATCCCAAAGCGTCCCAGATACATGTCACGTTTGCTCCCGAACCCTTGATGATTTTGGGTTGCTTTGTGTGATGTGTACATGCTCAGTTCATTTGGGGTGCTATGAACCACCAGATCATGGAAACATCATGATCACTTATCCACTTCCTCATGATCCCAACACTCAGAAATTCGCTAGCATCAGGTTTTCATACGTCCTTCCTCATCATCGATCCCTTAAACCTCCTCCAACTATTCAAAACCGTCACTACTTCCGTCTCATCAACCTGTTCACGCTATCTTGCTGTATAGCATGCAAAGAACCGCTTTGGGGAACAACAAAACAGGCAATGGAGTGTTCGGGATGCAGTCAACTTGTCCATGAAAAGTGCCTCTCTCATTCAGATTTGCCGTACTGTGGGGCACCGCAGTCGGCATCCTTCACGATCACATCGTCCGAGTTGCGGAAGTCGTTCCGAGAGCATTATCAAGATATCATCTTTGATAGTCGAGAGGAGTTGATGAAGCAGACATACGAGGATGTGTCGGTGTGTTATGGTATCTTGTGGACCCAACTGGCAATATTGGATAGTGGAGTAAACTCTGGGTCTCTGTCCATCATGAAAGACTCCAACACACGATGGATTGGAATGGATGATGTGATATCGGAAATTCAAAAGATCATCAAGATGTATGAAGAACACCTGATATCAATGCAAACGCAGAAATCGGATACGTTGGAAGAGTTTGAAAGACTTGGATCAAGTGGTGGAAGCCCATTCGAGGATCAAGCAACTTCTACCC
Organism: Tulasnella sp. 418; assembly: GCA_019632295.1. NCBI lineage: Eukaryota > Fungi > Basidiomycota > Agaricomycetes > Cantharellales > Tulasnellaceae > Tulasnella > Tulasnella sp. 418. Next base: position 30,027 of record WSTZ01000033.1, on the reverse strand, counting down.
CAAAGTCAATTCTCTTCAACTGGTCATTGGTATCCTACATCACTGCACTCCTCAAATCACCTCTTAGTCAAACAGCCAACTCAGGTGGAGCCGGTAGCGAAACTCCTTTCCTGAGAGTTAGCGGTGAATATGGTCTCGCGGAACCCAGTGAAGCAAATGATCCGCTGCCTCCCGAGGCTGGCCATCCCTTTGAGATAGTTGTGTTGTCACACATGAGAGACGTTCTTGGCTTTGAGCTAAACGTTTTCTCGGACGCAGCAGCCAGGTACTTACTTTCCCATATCCACTCCTGCAAATTCTTTCATAGGTTGGACCATCAGCATCACCTCTTCCATTCTTCCGCATCTCCTTCCTTTGACGCATCTCAGATCGATTGCGCCTTTCCTTTACCACTGATAATCGACTACTCCACAAGCGTCGAAACCTTGGTATCTGCCATCTCCGCTTGTCTCGAAGATCTGGATATCGCCTTGAACGAAGTCGGATTTCTATGGTTGATGAAGCGGTGTTGGCCAAGCGGATTGACATCCGATTACGCGGCTCACCGACTGGCAGGGATAGTCGTCGCGTGGATTGTATCCGAGGATGATCGGCTACTGAGAATTGCGCGGGACTTTGTTGCGAGAGGTATACTTCTTCCTGGTGTTCGCGCAACTAATGAGATTAGTGAAGGAGGTCCTTGGCCTAGCCAGAGTAACCAGCAGAACCTAAGAGGTGTACCTCAGTCGACCACGTCCAGGAGTGGAGGGGAGTACCTGGCTTGTAGGAAGCAGCTATTGGCCAGGTATGGGGCGAAATGGATGGAGGCTTTATGGAGACAAGACGAAGAACTATATGTGGTAGCTTTGTATGATCATTGCTCTGTATTGGCTCGTGATGAGGACAAGGATGAGTTGATGGAAACTCTCGAGGGCAAAGAGCCTGATACTATCTCGGAGGATGTCATTCTGGTGAGTTTCTAGATGCATGGTGGAGGTATCATATTGATTCGTGGTTTAGCAAAGGAAAATCGCCAAAGCTGACAAGACTCTACGAAACTTCATCAAACTCTCTCAAAGCTCTATTGTGTACTCGGGCTTTGCAAGGATGCTCGGTTCATGGTTGGATTCAGTTGCCCAGTTCAGTGGAGGAGATCGCGTAGCAAGTTTCCCCTCACTTTTGCGGCTTTTTACAAAGGAAGATTCTTCAAGGAGAAGCGTGGTTGTGACTTCTGCAAATGTAATGGATAATCTTGCTGGATCTGACAATGCTCCGGATCCGTGGAACGTTATCGTCTCGGTAGCTTCCGAAGGACCGGAAGGTCTCATACGATCCATCTCATGGCTACGAGTTCTGGCTCAATCGTCCGTCGATATTCCCATTTCAACCTTTCAAGAAATGAGCGGGCTTTGTAAAACCCATCAAGTCGGATTTGCCACCGTGGTGTCACTGACCGAAGCTATTTTCTGCAATGCTTGGTTGTACACGGTTGCTAGAAGTAAATTAATTGGACTCATAGGTGAATTACATGCTCGATATTCAGGCTGGATTTCGGTCTCGTTTGATCACCAGGATCGGGTTGATCTGATGTGAGTAATGGTGCTGGGATTCGGGTCTTGCTACTGACCTGTTCTCATAATAGACATCGCTTTTTGAAATTTACCTTGGCCACGGTCTTACTTCTCTATGGGTGCAATAGAGACCTGGTTACATCGATGGGTATGATTGACGCGGGCTATGTTGCCGGATTATCAGCAGTTAGGCAAGTGTTTATATTTGGTAATACCTCCGGTCATTCTAATGTCGATTGTCAGATCACGAGCATCAATGCGAATGTCTATGACTCCAATGTCGTTGAGTTTGGAGATTGAACTCATTAATGCTGTATCCAAGTATGTAGTGAAGGGGACGGAGATGGCATCGGGATACGCAATCAAGTTCCTGAGTATATTGTTCACTGAGCCGTCATGGCTTGCTCAAGATGGGGCCACAACGTTCCTCTCGAATGGAGAACATATTCTGTTTGAAAGGTGTGTTATAAGCTTCATCAAGGACAAGGATGTGAAACAATGTTCTTTTATGCATAGCATTTGGCGAGCGTTCGACTTAGAAGATCACGATATCCGCAATCCTCGCATGAACTTTTTCCTGCGACTGTTAAGTAACAATTCGGCAGCGTTTGAAGAAATGATGGGAAATATTTTTGACAAGGAAACACAATGGACCCTCCGGTACGACTTTGCTTGAATGGGGTTCAGGACTGACTGACCTAATGGTTTATAGATTCGATGCTGTTAACAAGCTGTTTCATATCATACTAGACCTCAATGATCCCGTGTTTGCTCTCGAAGGTCGAAGATCTTGTGTGTTGCCGGTTTTCACGTATTTCTTCCAGTCCATATATGAAGATAGTCGGGTATGTCTAACGAAAGGGCGATTCTGTGGTTATCTCTAAAGGACGAATTTTATAGGAGGAGGTCCGTTTATCTGCAGAAACTTTGGCTCAGACTCTCTTGCCTGCTCACTTTTACACGATCACGCATTGCTGGGATGACTCATTCCCCGAACTAAACGAAGAGAAGAAGCTAAAGTTGATCAACTTCCTAATCCAAATTTTACCACATTTTCCGAAATGGAGAGGTATGTGGCACACACTCTCTCGTCATCCTTACTTAAAGCAACTCTGTACAGTTCTTTCGTGGGGTACTATCGTGCAGGCAATGATGGAAGATGATTCAATAAAATCGAAAGCTGCGCAGCCGGGGAGTGCGGTTCGTGTACCATTTGATAACAGAACGCAGGCCTCTAATTTTTATACGCAGACACCATTGACACCTCACAACAACGCTGCCGACGACTTCATACCAAGTACACAATTGGTAAGAAAACGCTCAAGAGGTTAGTCATTGTCTGATGGACCCTTATCTTTGCAGATCGCATTGGTCTGCCTGAGCCTTAATATGATTGGCAACGGCATACCAGCCGATGTCCATGTTTTGTTGAGGATCAAGCTCTGCCTCGCCACCGTTCTAGGATATTCACAAGCCGAGCTCGTTCCGAACTTCAATGGAACACATTTCGTTCGTTTTGGACGAATGAAATCTATTCCCAAAAGCTCTCAAATCTGTTTAAGAAACATGGTTCGTGCTATGGATGCCTCAACCCCCGCGCTTCTTCTACCTGCTGCGATGGGTGTTCTTGGAGACGTGGATAGTCCCTCGCCGAACCCGATCGGGGCAATATTCATAGATCTTGTCCTTTCTTTACTTGGGTCCGCCGATTTCAGGCGTCTTCCTTATTCGGTCGCAAGAGCTTTATTGGATGCATTGATAACAACCGTGTATAAGGTGCGCCAGCGTTGAATGTAGTTTCCAAGTCATCTAAGCTGACAAACTATGCCCAGTACGATATCACGAGAAAGTCGCTTCAGCATCTTCAGGATGGATTGGCTAGTGCAGTTGAAGGTGCAACCCAGATTGTCAAGTTGGACATTAGTTACGATCTGCGAAGCGCAGCTTTCACCGCAGCCCATGGATTGTTGAAACTTTTCCCCAATCTTGTCATCAAGATCCTCGGGTGAGGCTTTACTAGTAGTTCTCAGCAACGGTTTAGCTAATTCCGTAATATCAAGGCACCAGTTCTTCACTATCGCATATCTACTGGGGGATTTGAAGGTGTCCAATGAGAACATGATGGTGGCTCAGGGGACGGCGTTCCTGGAAGCAGCACTTGTGCAGTAAGTGGTGGAGGGAACCCTCATGTATAAGCTACTAATAATTGTAGCAAAGATTTGCAAAAAACGGGTTGTTCGTTTTGCTTCTCAAGTATCCCATTATGCCAGGGTTCTTTGAAGTGATAGCCCACGTCATGCGAAATCATGCCAAGACCCAGCCCCCAATTGATGGACAGCTTCTCAAAGACGTTATTCTATCAGATACGGTCACCAAGTTAACCGAGAGGGTGGATCAGAACTTTACCAAGATCCTAACCAGTCTTCAACAGTTTGTAGAGATCGTTCATCACCAAAACTACGAACCAAGGCTTATGCAAGGTACGGAAGACCCTTCTCTGCGTGACCTCACCTTCTGATTTGTCTCGATATTCGTAGACTTTGCAACTGCAACATCAGCTCTTGCTCGAATAGCGGCCGATCCCCAGTCCGTTGGGTTTGACCCTGATCCTTGGATTGCGATGTGCATGACAGTCATTCAGCATAACAAGGCCTCGAGTAGGGTGCGTCTCAATCGAAGCTTCAGCTTCATTCACGGTTACTGATATCTCCGCATGATCTGCAGGACCTGATTGTCGCCATAGATGCACTACTCAAAGCTGCGCTTCTTCGATTTGAAGTCAAGCAAGAAACGCTGGAGAAGCTGTTCCAAGTTATGGGCTCATTCTATCGGCGTGACAACGTTGGTCCTGGTGTTGGACCTCCAAGCCACGTGGTGGCCACTGTTCTTGCTACTTCTGCGGACTCTCTAAAAGGGAGGAATCGTGCTACGCCTGCTACTGCCACTGTTATGCTCAAGGTCTTTGACTGTTCATCTGTGTCTAGTAGCGCACTAACAATCTTCTACGCAGACCATCATGAATGTATTACGAAACAACCCAATGATGTTTCCGGCTGATACTTGGTCCAAACTGGGGATCGACTCTCTGCATCTTCTGCAATCTCCTTCGGTATCAGGAGGCTTTTCGGAGGAGAATCTTACCTCGTTACTTGCTGCAGCGGAGTGTGTACATGAAGCCATGGCACGAAACGCTGGGTTCCTGTATCGACATTTCTTGAGCAGTGATGTAAGTGTCTCAGCTTTTGTGGGAGTTTGGTGATGTTTTCTCATTCCTCTGCAGCGCTCTCACAAAGCAATGGCTCCGGTACGAGCATGGAATGCACTTGCGTTGGCTGCTTTATCTTCTGCATCTATCACACCAACGACCAATTTGCTCATCAACCTTTCCGCGTTTTCGCTTTCTTACACGAAATCGCTATTAGCTTTGGCAAGCAACTCTAACATACTCGATTCAGCGGCCCTCGAGGTCAATCGTGCGGTGATTGCAGCCAAGCTCTGGATGATGATGTGTAAGAAGAAAAGCGAAACGCTGGTTACTTCTGGTGGATACGATGACGATCAACCGATAATCGTGGATACAAGAAAAGGTTCGACGGATGAGAGTGCCAATTGGGAGATGGCGGTATGGAACGAGTTGTGGCCACCTTTTGAAGCAGTCTTGACGGAAACCATGCCTGATGGGTCGGAGGAAGTTACGGTGAGTGATATTTAGTACATTGCTATCTGACGAGACTTGATGCTCTTGCGAAGCCTTACTATCTGGCGATATGGACAAGTTTGGCGGACTTGGTCTTGTTCATTCATCAGCTGCGCTCCCCGATTGCTTTGGAGAAGAGTGTGATACATGGGTCTATTCTACGAAATCTACTTCGTCGTTCCCGAAATGAATCCGCAAACAACAAGGTATGCATTTGTACTCCACCTTTGAGCACGCTGATTAGACACTTTTTTCTGCAGTTTAATCGTGCTCTGAAATGTGTAACGGAGCCACCTCCAGAAGTCGCGCTCGAGATCCTAATCGCTCAAACGAGGGCTGAATTACTGGCTTCAGAAAAACTCACCACCGCTCTAGAATCCAGAAAGACGGCGGCGGAGCGAGTTGAGAAGAAACACTTTGACCGTCGAGGAATGAATCGCACTGTAGGTTGATAGCGACAAAGGACATTATTTTCATTTTGGGTATTAGGGGTTGCAAGTAGACACTGTACAATAAAAGTGTGCGCTGGGGACGATGGCCACATCATCGAATCTCACACAGTACTGACATCTTACTGACATCATGAGATATTCCAAGCTCAGACCGCCCATGTCAGAGATGGTTAGTGTCTTGGATGACATCAAGAACATTGGCGCTCATCCATTTCAGAAAGATCCGCGCATTTACTACCGGCAAGCTAATTTTTGAGCTTGAATTTTTGATAACCTTGATTAGACACTCGTGACCATGAATCACTTGATGACAAACGTGGTCTGAGAGGGGTGATGAGCGGGGATCAGACCACGATGTCTCAAGAGAATAGGAGAACGATCGTAACTCGAGCATCATTGATCAGGTTAGGAAACAATGATCCAACTGACAGAAATGGGGTCGTATTGTGTGGCAGTTCCACGAAATAGACAGAGAATGCATATTAGCTCAACTGCTAAGCCAAAGCAAGGCGAGACATGAAAGAGGCAACTGAGGTCAATTGGAGTGGCTTGAAGGAGAGAAAGCGGACTAGTAACAACGATGGGAGATGAGGATGCACTAGGGCCAGTGCAAGCTAATAAAGCTTGTTTAGAATCCCTCAGGATGGATGAATTGTGACCGAAACACTCGTTGTTGCCTTGCTTGCGCCATCACCTCGCAAAAACGAAAGAGAGAGGTCGAGCGAGCACTAGGACGATACTCGCTCCCCCAATGTACTCTTGTGCGATGAAGCGGAGAAATACAAAGGCAAGAAACGACGTTGAATTCAGGGCTTCAAGTCGAATGTGGTGGATGGATGTTTGTCGATCGGAAGTCGAAATTGAGCTTGATGGTCCAGACACCAACGAGAGCATTTTGGCTGCTCGTTCAACGACGGAAATCGAAAGAGAGGCCGCTATCGAATTACCCAATCGCAACGACTTCTCGCGCAAATCGTGTAGAAGTTTTATAGAAATTAACAGTTGATGATGAAGGGCTTGAAGAAAACGCTGGTGAGTTTGACGAGGTTGAGGGGACGACAGCTAAATAACGATGTACGCAGCTCGCTCGCAAGGGCTCATCCGACTCTCAAAACTCGAAATCATCCAAAAGTAGTAGTCAGCAGAGTCAGCCATCTCAACAACCACCTCCTCCTCCGCCTAATACATCCAAACCAACTCCTCCTGTCCCTTCCCTCTCAACTTCCTCATCGTCAGCAATCGCGTCGCTTGCAAATCTCCACCTCGGTTCTTCCTCAAGCTCATCTTCCATCGCGTCTTCCCAGTCTGCCCAATCTCAAGATCGTCGTCTCAATGGTTCCCAGTCATCATCACAACACGTCTCACCTCCCATCGTCGTCGTCAGTGGCGCTGAAATGCCCGCTGATCCTGTCCCACATAATGCTTCCATCCGGTCATTAAACAACGATGGCGGCGCGACTCCTCCACGCGCCAGCACCCTGAATCGTCTCAGATCAGGTCCAAAGGATACCATCCCTGTCGGAAAACCCCCAAGAAAGCAACGCAGTAGCAGATTCCACGTCAACGAAAAGGTCGAAATCGAGAAACTGCCATCATTCAATGGTGAGTAATTATATTGACTTCAACCCGACCTTTGTCGCCCCATCATCATCTTTAAATCAAGCCCCCACCTTACTTTTGGTGAAATTGTCATTTACTTGACCCTTTCAGAACCATCTCATGATTCTCGCCACCCGCAATGCGTTTTCCTCATCCCCGTTTTCCTCATCCGTTTCATTTTCGTCACAAGCCTAACTTGTCTGCTTCTCTGCTCAACATAGAGGTCTCTCATGGCGATCGCCCGGAACTATTTATCCGTAAACTCAATCAATGTGCTGTCGTCTTTGATTTCAATGACGCAAGTGCGGAGCTCAAGGGAAAGCAGATCAAGGCTGCTGCACTCCATGACATGCTCGAATACATCACCACACAACGTGGTGTCATCACCGAACCCGTATATCCAGAAGTTGTAAAAATGGTGGGTAAAAAGACTGTGCACATCTTTGGATTCTTTTGACCATGAAATCCATAGTTTGCAACAAATCTCTTCCGTTCCATACCACCTCCAGTGAATCCGATCGGCGACGCATTTGATCCGGAGGAAGACGAACCAGTTCTAGAACTCGCTTGGCCGCATCTTCAAATCGTGTACGAATTCTTCCTTCGATTCGTTGAATCTCCCGATTTCAACACCAACATCGCCAAGCGGTACATCGATCAATCCTTTGTTCTCAATCTCCTGGAGTTGTTCGACTCGGAGGACCCTCGTGAGCGCGACTTCCTCAAGACTACCCTTCACCGGATATACGGAAAGTTCCTCAATCTGCGAGCCTTTATCCGTCGATCCATCAACAATGTCTTCTTCCAATTCATCTACGAGACAGAGCGTCACAATGGAATTGCAGAGCTCCTCGAGATTCTTGGATCCATCATCAATGGTTTCGCACTTCCACTCAAGGAGGAACACAAGACTTTCCTCACGAGGGTCCTCATTCCATTACACAAGGTTAAATCATTATCCTTGTACCATCCACAACTCGCGTATTGCGTTGTGCAATTCCTCGAGAAGGATTCAACGCTGACGGAGGAAGTTTTGCTCGGCTTGTTGAAGTACTGGCCCAAAGTAAACTCTCCAAAGGAAGTCATGTTCCTGAATGAAGTGGAGGAGGTATTGGATGTCATTGATCCAGCTGAATTCACAAAAATTCAAATCCCATTGTTCACACAATTGGCCAGGTGTGTGAACAGCCAGCACTTCCAAGTCGCAGAACGTGCGCTGTATTACTGGAACAATGAATATATTGTCAATCTTATGGGTGACAATATTTCGATTGTTTTACCTATCGTCTTCCCCGCGTTGTACAAGAACTCGCGGTCCCATTGGAACAGGTGAGTTTCAACCTACCATGACTTTGAACATACGCTGATCTTCCCCTTAGGACGATACACGGAATGATTTACAATGCACTCAAGCTCTTTATGGAAATCAATCCAGAATTGTTTGATGAATGTGTGCAGACTTACAAGCGAAATAGGATTGCGTGAGTCATTCCTGCGTGTGCCTGATGATGTCAATCTCCTTGACACGTTACATGACAGGGAACGCGCTGCACTCACCAAACGGTATGAAAATTGGCAGAAAGTGAGAGAGATGGCTATTGCCAATGCTCCATCAGGCAAAGTGCCTCAAACGGTTCTGGATGAGTATCCACCACCACCGCCTCCCGCCGATGAAAGCGATATCGGTGATCCGAGCATTGAACTTAGTCAAGCAGCCTTGGAAGCCGACGCAGTGGACTTTAGCGCGGTTAGCCAGCAATTGGCTAATCCTGTTGGCGAAGGCCCAGTGTTGGGTGGTGAACGAGGTTCATACGATGCTTATGAAGATGCTGCTATGGGAGGTACTGGTGCTACAAGTCCGACAAGCGGTAATTCACCGCATATGCGAAGAAAAAGTGTTCTGCCAGGTGCGTAGGACACTAGGCTGCGATCAATTTTAAGCTTTTTGAGTCTCACGTGTTATTCATTTTATAGTTGATCCAACGGTTCTACGTGACTTACAAGCCCACCGGAGCCTGGACGATCGCCTCTAATTAACACCGAAGCCGGGAACTTGATATTCTAGACGGTGGACGATTTCTTTCAGACGTGGTGGTTGCGTAATAACCTTATCACTACAAGGCATCATCTTTTTTTTCCCATCCCACAACTCCTTTCAAGTTGCCGCATCTTTACTTGCCTTTTTCAGCCAGGCGCTGGTGTGTGTCAAGTGTCGCATTAACTTTCAGGTCTCCATTGCAAAGCAATCTCTCTACAATTCAAACACAAAATATATAATTCCTCGTGCAGCATTTCCAATTGCCTCGTTTTTTTTCTTCCTCCTTATCATCCCGAATTGCGCACATATACCCCAACTTGTGTCATTCTTTCTCATTCCCTTTTTTTTTTCCCTGCCGAATGTGTGTTCTTTTCAGTTGCGAAAAGTTCGCCCCCATACAAGTAGATATACCTGATTGCTTCTATTATCCATTGTTGTCTCAAATCTAACTTGGAGCGTACCAGCATGCTTATGACATCATTGGAATTTGTGGATCTCTTTTGACCTGTCAAAAAGATTGTTGGTGACGTGCGTTTCATCGAGGGTTATAAATATGGTAAGGTCCTGCCTGCCTTTCCAGGAACCAACAACCACCACTACTCAAGAAAAAAAACATGACCGCGGAGCCAGCAGCTGTCATCGACAGTTTACCTGAATTCAAACCGAGTTTATACAAGCCAGATTCTATTGCGCCATGTCTGTCGATCAAGGAATTTCCATACGAGAAGTTCATGGCGAGTTGGTCTGTTGTGGGCAAGTTTTGGGTTCATTCCCTGACATCCTTGAAATACAAAAAATCTAGCGCCATTTTTGCTAACGACACCTTTAAACTTTCTTTTATGCAGCCTCGACTCTGCCGTTATGGAGGTCTAGAAAGAACGTTCGATTGACGTATGATCCTATCGAGGGGACTCCTATTTCCGAGGCGTTCCTGGATACGGTGACTTACAATAGTGCCAAGGACTCAAAAGGAAAGAAACCTTCTAAAATTCTTGGGGCGGATTATTTGCAGTCTATTCAAGTTTCGGTGGATGGTCAAAAGGCAGCAAAGGAGGGAGGTGATGTAGAGCATTCTAATGGAACGAGATGGAAGTGGAGGGGAAAGGGATGGTTGGCGATTGCTACGTCGCATTGGCAGGTGTTGGGATATCATATAGATGGAGGTGATGATGATTGGGTCGTCATTTACTTTGGAAAATCACTAGTGAGTAGGGTTACTCAAAAATCCCGCATGGCGTGACAATTACTCAATTTGGGACAGTTCACCCCACCTGGTATGGATATACTTGTTCGAAATCCAGAGAAATTCGACAAAGCCAAAGTCAAGACACTTATCGAGACTTGTCAGAGTAATGAAGATGAAAATGTCAAGAAGGTCTCGCAGGGGTTTTACGACGTGGCTCGGGATGAATGATGATAGCTCTTTTTGCTTCGAGAGATTCATTGTCGTTATCGCAATGCATACCTGATAGTTTGCTCATGTCAGCAGTAGAGCATAGGGAATAAAGGATATACCCACATCTTAACCTCGTATAGTCCAGATGGCAAGCCGTGTTGTACCTCTTCTCGTATTACAGTCAGTCCTGCCGCTTTGAAGATTTCATACCAAGCCTTGTTTGATCTGCTCTCAAGGGTAATCATCAGCAATATGTACTCTTTCCAGAGTGATTCCAGGGTACCTTGTTAGGCTAGAGTCCTCTGGGTCAAACACGATGGCAGGGCCACCTTTTTCATCACTGCAGACATTCTCTTTGACTACAATCACTCCATTTTCTCGCTGCTTTCCGGACTGAGATGCTCGCAGTGTCTTTTTACTTTGTTTGAGGAACCTCACTAGATCTGCGTTGGAGAGGTGACCCAGTGCCCACTGGGACGTGTGATGAGAGACGGGCAAGCCAATGAGATACTTAAATATCACCTGACACCAGACCACATCGAATCCCTCTTCATCTTCGCCTTCGTACCCTACCCTGTGACAATGGAAGTCGATTTCCTGGTCATCCAGCCTCTTTGTAGGGTCGAACCCCTGTAATGCACCACGCATAAAGGTAACACTTTTTTTCTTGTCCTTTATCCCTTTCCATCTTATTGAGTCTTCAATTGCTTTTTCAACGAATTTATGGACTGGTTCGATGGTGACGATATCGTCGATAAGATGTAAGAGAACTGATGATGTTACACGTCCGATTCCAGCTCCTATCTCGAGAGCCCTCGTTCTGCGGCCAGGCGCATCAGATGATGCAGCAGACAGTGGGACCAATACGGAGGGAACAGTGCAGAGACTTGGGATAAGAGACTGAAGGAATTGTCGTGAACCCAGCGAGTCCACCCGAGGAAGTGTCTATCATAGGTGGAGTCAAACCAGATATTCAGATGTTCTGAAGACTGCCGTAGACTCACACCGCTACCGAACCCGCCTGAAAATCATTCAGGTTACCTTAAATTTGTAATTTAGATACATAGTAGACACACCTAATACACCATCAAGAGTTGCAGGTGTATTCTCCCAGTATTTGATCCCTTCCTCAACATCCGGTTCTTGCAAGTCCATGATTTCCAAGTCAGTGCTCGCAGTCACGTGGCTCAGAATTAGTAGATATTAGACCGTGGGAGTAGGGACGCGACAGGAATTCTATTATTTGTTTCTCGACCACCCCTCATTGACAAGTATCTGGCCATGTCCGTTTCAGCACTGTCGCCAACACGCGCTACGGATCCATTTGCTGCTCTTTGGGACGAACCTGAGAATACTGCTTCCATTCGCTCGACGCGTCCAGCCGAAGAAGATGATGATGATGAACACGCGCCTTCCCCAGCTAAACGCGCTCGCGAGAGCACCCAATTATTCCTCTCTGATGAGGAAAACGATGACGATACAGGAGGTCGCGCATCAGGATCCAAGAACTTGGGAGCAGAGTTACCTCCAGAACTAGAGGCCATGTTTGATGTGGATGACGATGACCAAGTTTACAACTTCAACGCGCCCAGTATGGCTGAACTGAATCGTCAGGCCGAAAGCAAGCTATCTCAATCTACGTCTGTGGCCAAAACACAGACACATGTGATAGACATGTCTGGGGCGGTTAACGACGCACAAGCAGACAAGTCGACTGGAGACAAGAAAGATGATTCGAAGAAAGTTAAAAAGAAGCCTCCAAAGCTGGATGAGACGCGGTAAGTAGAATTCAAAATATGGGGTGCCTCCTCTTATTCTGAAGTAACGTAGACTTGTAGGTCCGCATGGATTCCCAGCATTGATGAAGGCGTCGAAGAATTTTAGAGTGCAAGGCAAAGGACATGAAGTTTGTTGAAATTTACTTCTCTCGGTCTTTTAGTTTATAACCTTATTCTATTCCTAAGCTGTCCGACCTCAAAAGAACACTAGAGTTGTACCAACTATGGGCACATCGGATGTACCCGAAAATGCAATTCCGAGACACAGCAGAAAGAGTACAGAAGCTAACCCATACCAAGCGAATGACGGTATGAACCCGATGCTATAATATACCTTTCATACATCTCAGACTCCGCTCAACTACAGGTATCCCTCGGTGTCTGGAAAGAGGAATATCACCATGGCCCTAAAAAAGAAGATGACGATGATGCAGTTGACTTTGAGAATGCAGATGAAGAAGAGGATGTGGGCGATGAATCTCACAGTCGTCAACTTGACGAAAATGGCAACTTCGTTCCATTGTCATCCTCCAGGTCGGAAGCTACCAGCCGAGGCCCGACAGGGGTAAAGTCCGGGAAGACCCTTGCACTTTCGAGTGAAGATGATTTGGATGCAGTGGATCTTGATGAGCTAATGGCAGACGCACATGAAATCAGGGGACAAATGCCTTCGACTTCGAAACCTTCTTCTGTGACAGATGATCTCGATGACGATGAAATGTGGAATATTGCAGATGATGTGGAGGCGGACGCTCCTTCGAGGTCCACCGGAGCCGCGAGCAACCCCAAAACCCAGAATTCCAGGGAAGCAAGGGACGATGATGCGGAGATGTGGGCTGACATGCTCAATGACGACGATCTAGAGGCATTCATGAACGAAGATATGGATACTTCGGTTGCATCCAAGGGTGTTGACGCAAAGGAGAACGGAGCTCGTTTGGAAGCCGGGGGGTCCCTTTCGGCATCAGAGGTGGTGGTCCCCGCCAATGACAATGAACGAAATGCTCCAACACGTCTATCAGAGTCTACCCCGCCAAATGCCGCATTCGGGATGGAAGTGGATGATGCAGGGCAAAATGAAGATAACCATAATGCCGTGGAAAAATCTTTCCAAGAGCGGTTTGAGGAAGGATGGGATGATATGTACGAATAGCAATCAGCTGTTTCCTCACGCCTTCTCTTTTGATCATTGGGTGTTTTTCGATCTAGATTATAGAAGTACATAGTGTCTTCGCCATTTTGGGCGTGGTGCACCTCTATGTGTATGATAGTGAGCTTATCTTGTTATCAAAGTGCCCGAGAAGGTATTAATCTTGTAATGTTTGGGCTTCCCTAACATTATCAACTCTCCGGCTCCACCCTATCAATTCCCTCATTTTTTCGACGCCTACAGGTCCTTTCACTGTGGGATCCTCAATTGCGCGGATGATTGCATCCGCTACATGGTCAACGTGTATGGGAGGTGTCTCGAGCAGATTTGCTAACGAGGGGAGAGATGAGGAAGGGACTTGTAAAGGTGATACATCGGGAGAATCAGTAGCTCCTGTGGATTGTGGGCGCCCTGGCTCAGATCGAGTTCCAAGAGATCTGAGAATATCGGCAGGAAGTGGTAGAGGTAGATTGAATGGAGGGGAATAGTGAATTTTGGAGGAAAAGTCTACAAGAGTCGCCAGCGGTGTCGTGAATGGCCGAATATGGGGATGATACATAAGACCTAAGAGAGCATGTCAATACAAGTATCTTTCTCCATGGAAAGTGTTCCTACCTGGTCGAATGGAAACATCACGTATATTCGCAGTTTCGTTATTATTGCATAGCGTCGCGATACCGTGTTCGGCCTCCCTTTTGGTGTCGATATATCGTTTCGGCACGAAAGGTCGAAAAATGTCTTCGGCAGATATATATACGAATGCACGCGATGCCGAATCTGAGTCCGAAGGAGGTTCAGCTTCTAGATAGGTATCAAGCACCTTGATAGCTGTGCAAATACCAGGTAAGTGATGAACGAAGGGTAGTAGCTTATATACAAACCTGAGTCACGGTTCATTATCTCATACTCCCCAGGACCTGCTCTTTTTTTCAAGGGATTTCCTTGATCACCAAGTCCCCATCCACGAGAAAATGCACCGGCAATTTTTGTTAGGCTTCCTTCTTTCACCGCATCTTTGTATCCTCCCTCAAGTAGAACTCCAAGAGTATGTATCACCGCGTGCTTCTTATTGAGCAACGGGGCGTACGAAGGTGGGTCGAATGCCGATGCTTTATGCCATTCAACCTGGAGCAAGAGTCTACAATTGGGTTTTGCGCGAGAATGTTCCAAAATTCACCTTGTTTACCCACGCTGGGGAGTGGCCCTTCGGCGTTGTGTACGGTTTGCCCGAGGAGCTATGAGGTGCTCTAGGTCAGAAATGCTCAAATCCAAAAAAGAGGAGTCAAACCTGATGCTAATCACTTGGAAGTTGCCATGTGCCACTGCACGGCGACAAATAGCTGATCCTGTTCTAAATGTCAATAATCATTGATTCATATTTGGATAGCGCTTATTAACCTAGAAATCCATTTCCTCCTACGACTACTATTGTCTTAGAAAGAGGACCCATTGTGGGGATTACACAAAATAGTTGGAGCTCAGGCAAGACCAAACTCAGGGTTTCGGCGTGAACAGAAACTTTTCGCCGACGGAGATGTTCGAGTAGAAACTGTTTACTCTCCCTCCACTTCAGATATCCTCTCGCAATACTAAAGGGACGATGAGTGATGAAGAGGGATCTCCTAGGACAGATCAATATAGCAGCGATGCCGGAGAGGAAGACGAATCTAACGAACTAGAGCTAGAAGATGAAGTCGACCAAGACCAAGATCAAGAGTTAGAACTCCTGGAAGGAGCTGAAGAATCCGAAGAGGATGAGGATGGAGAAAGTGAATCTGAGGAATCAGATGATGATGATGATGATGAAGGGGATCAAGATGCTGAAGGAGATGAGGATGACGAAGGAGAACTGGAGGCGGCCCTTGGTGGAATGGAAACCATGGAGCAACTCGATGAGAACGATGATGCTGAGATGCAGGAGGTCAAAGCACGTAAGTTAGTGTACATATGTTCGCATTTGATTTCAGCGCTTCACAACGTACCACCTGGTTTGTCTTTTCCAGCACCACCTGAGGTCCCCGTTCCCGTTGCTCGACCAGCAACTCCAGCTCAAATTCGACGAAGTCTCTTTGTCACAAAACCCCCTTTTCCAAAGTCTTGGACTATTGAGCCTATATGCGCATTACCGCATCCCGTTGCAACGCATTGTCTCGCAGCGTCCACTTGCATGTCCTATCTTCTTACAGGTTCTGAAGACGGATTTATTCGATGCTATGATTTCTTTGCCGGAGTCAACGGAAAAACATATTTGACAGCCCCTCAACGTCACCATTGTGGCATTGGTGAAGGTACTATGAAGGCAGGTATCCTGAAGACTTGGTGGGAAAATTACAGTCCCGTCGCACCTCAGCAGCCGCACGATGGCGACGATAAAGTCTTGTCGCCAGTCCATAGTATGACTTTGCAGGGAGACGCATTATGGGGGTTGTCTGGTACTTCAGTGAGTTACGGCGGCAGCTCGACCGTCGAAATTGTTTTACTCGATTCAAATATATCGATGGTATTTACCGGCTGCAGACAGGTTATATCAACCTCTTTACCGTTCGGCACGACCCTGGCCGCATAGCTCATGTTTTCAACGCGCACAAGGGCCCTGTCTCAGGTCTAGTATTGCAGTCAGATGAGCTTGGCGCTTTCAGTGCTGGGTGGGATGGCGAGGCAAAGGCACGTTTTACGCAGTCCCCTTTATGCATTATTGTGTCAAATCGCTTACCTCCGCATGATATTTGAATGGACCGATAGCAATGGGATCTCAATACAGGTCAACTTGTTAGAGCATTTCCCTCTCATGGGGCACAGGTCGTATCCCTTGGCCTTCGGCCTGCGTCGTCCGCAACCGGTTCGACAATAGGCTTTCCAGATTCCTCCATGATGAAGGAGTCTAATGGAGATCAAATTATTCCAGATCAGGATAATGAGCACGATGAGTCTGGTTCATCAGACAACTCGCTGTTCGGAGACGATTCCGGTGATGAAGACGATAATGCAATGAAACAATCGAAATGGAAAGGCAACGTCAATGGATCGGGTCGGTCGAAAGTTCCGGCCCAGTACTCACCAGACGTCTTGATGACTGCGTACATCGATGGCCAGGTGAAATTGTGGGATCGACGCTCCCCTTCGCAGACTGGAAAGCTGGAAATGGGAGAAAAGACACCTCCGTGGTGTGTCTCGGTGAGTTCTGCTGAATTTTATTCTGTTGAAGTTTTTCCTTGGTGTTCCCGATGTCAATCCAGTGTGCGTCGACGAGGAACGTTTTGTATACCCTTGAATGTTCCAGAACGATCCAGATCTTGCAAGGCCTGTATAACTGAGATTGCCTTATTGGGCATTGCTTCTTATTTTCACAGGCATGCTGGGCATGGAATGGTTATGAAATCTATGCTGGAAGAAGAAATGGTACAATAGATGTATGGGATATGCGGCAATCTGGTCCGTCCGCAAGAGGTGGACCGAAACTCCTGAAGAGTTTACGCAACCCAGCCAGTTCAGGTCCGGTATCCTGTGTGGTCGGTTTTCCGGATGGCCAACATTTGGCGTGGTGAGCCCTGATCTACCCCAGACGGCGCCGGCGTTTCGGGACAACGTTTGGCGCTTGTGGCTCACTCTTCTTTGGCCTTTACAGTGCATCGCAGGATAATATTCGTCTATGGAAAGTGTCCGAAGATCACAGCGCCGAGCAATATAGGCGTACAGCACCATTCAAAATTATTGCGGGACATCACGGAGGGATAATATCGCAAATTCGTAAGTTGATGGGCTTTGTCTTGGTGATGTCGAGCATTCGAGCGCGACTGAGCCGGGCTCGCTGTGTTGGTCTCGAGCTCGCTGCCATGGATCGCTTACCCCAATTCGTTTTTCCAGTCGTAGATGCCACTTCTAGATTTATGATTACATCAAGCGGGAATCGGGGGTGGTTCGCGGGAGAAAGTACAAAAACCGTCTTAGCACATGACATGAAGGCCATAATTTGAGATTAGAGCTCATCAGCATAATCTTGTGGAGTTGACCTGTGTATGGGCCACTCCCACTTAACCCAACTTCTATGCACCCTTAATCCACTTCTTCTTCACAAACTCTGTCTTGTTTCTACATGCCTTGTGGAGTGCCGAACGCGTGGTGTGTGGTTGCGGAACTCTCGATTTGCCATGGTTTGATTGAACCATAACTGTGGTCCCTGATCCGAATTAACGGTTCTCTGTTAAGCTCGCGGACGGGCGGATAAAGTAGTCGAGCCTTTCATACAGCTTCACTCTCTTTTCCCTCTCTTCTTCTCTAACGATCATCCCCATCTTCCTCCCTCCACTTCGCTTGATGCCGAAATCTCCAACACCAGATACCGACTCCACCGCAGTCGACAGCGACGGTGATCGCAAGCGTGCATCGTCGTCGTCTGCCTCCAGCTCATCAGACTCTTTGAGTCTCGACTCACCAAGACCGTCACGAGGCGGCTCACCAACATCGCTCTCATCCATTACATCAACATCGACGGTGTCATCCGACCGATTAGACTCGTTTTTCCGCACAGTATGCGGTAGACAATTGAATACAATGAACACGACCTACTTCCTACCAAGCGATGAAGCAGAAATCAAAAGGATGGATCAAGAACATCGCATGCTCCGATTCATCCTTGGTGGCAAATCGTATGTAGGGCCTGTGGGGGAGGTCCTTGCCTCATCCAAATTCCCAGACAGACGTGTGTTGGATTGCGGCACAGGTTCAGGTCAATGGTCAGTTTTGTACAACGACTCCCCAATTGAACCACTCTAACACATGTTCTTTCCTTTCCTTGGAGGTGCATTGAACTTGCTGAGGAATTCCCGAAAACACAAGTGATTGGTGTTGATCTCGCTCCGATACAGCCAAGGTTCGTTCCAACTTTCCCCCAAAACCGTATCTTTATCACGTATTGATTACGCTCCAACCCTTCCAGAGAAGTTCCGCCAAATTGCTCGTAAGTATTATAAATACCCACTTTGTGTGTCTTGTTTCGGCGGGGAGCTGAGACAGGCCTTCCGCGCCCTTCAATTTAGATTTGAGCTTTTCGACCTGGATGGCCAGCAACTACCCTTCCCTGATTCTTTCTTTGACGTGATCCATTGCCGGTCAATATATATGGGGGTAAGTTTGATTCTGAGGCTTGTCTTCATCGGGATAGGCATCTCAGCTCACCTCGTCGCTATCTGCATTTCTTCCCTGCTTTGGTAATCACGCGGACTAAAACGACACGACACTACCGACCACAATTATCATCGGCTGCGCCACTGCCATTGCTTACTTAGATCCGAAACTATCCTCTCTTTCTCCGGGAGTGCGCTCGAGTGTTGCGCAAGAATGGCTTGATCATTTTAGCTGAAGCCGATTCAACTCCCATGACCGACAACAAACGACCGATGGCTTACTCGGAAGCTCCAGGGTGGTCAACTCTCTGGGAGGAATACCGAAGGGGCTTATACAAACTTGGAGTTGACGTCACTATTCCCACTCGCTTGCGGTCAATGCTGCAGGAGATTCCTTCATTGAAGGATAACGTTGTTGCTCAGGAAGCACTTGTTCCCATCGGTGGGTGCTGTTTCAATCATCTCTGCCCGTCACCACTGGTGGCTGTGCTAAATTAAGTTCATGCTGACACTCCGCTCATATTTGTTCTGGTTCGGCGGTTCTTTTCAATCAGGTTTTTGGCCGAAAGGTGTGTAGCGTCTCGTGATGGTGTCGTCACAGGTTCAATAATTCATCTCCGACTAACCAACCTTTTCATAGATCCACTACTCTTGACCATCGGACAACTCAGCTGGATGAACCAGGTTAGCAATTAGCCATTAATTACATCTGCTACCCTGAGATAGCGGCTGATCTGGCAACCGTTCCTTTCAGGATAACCTCATTCCATCTGTCATTCCCCAGCTTTGCGCTGTCAACGGACTATCGGAAAAGGAAGCAAAGAAACTCGTGGAGAACGCGCAGAAGGAACTTTACTACCCCAACGTCCGACCGTACAGCTGCTGGCACATTGCCCATGCCAGAAAGTCCAACAACGTTCGGTGAACAGGGCCTTGTCATCTGGGACGATGATTAAGGTTTCCTGCTTTCCCGATTACGTACTGTACTCGTGCAAGGCTTGGGGGCTGGGGTTCCTTTTTAGTTTCCCTGTCGTGTGTTTTTACGAGCATTGATTGTCGCATTTATTCCTTTTTTCATCCCATTCATCTCTCGGGTTCATTTTCTCCTTAGCATATATATTCACTTCTGTGGCACATCATCCATCCATTCCTTGTCTTTGTATTCAGCTCGGCCATAAGCCGTGGTTACCCGCACTACACATCACTTAATGTATCGCACACAATTGCAACTCGAAGTTGATCGTTTGCGCCTCAGATCTCCCTGTCCGAAAAAATTTTTCGCACCCTCTTCCCACCACTCCGGTGATTCGCATTCGGCAGCTTATATCCTGCATTGCATGATATGACGAATTATATATGCGATGTGGGGAAAACAATGATCGACCCCTCCGAGGCCTTACAAAGGCCTTCCAGGCCTGCCGACCCTTATCTCTACCCATGGTATTACTTCAACCTAATTCTTGGCGACAAGTTTTTGAATAGCGTCCATAGATAAAGCTATAGGAGACAAGATCCAGTTAATTGAGAAACAGACCCAAATTTGGCAGGCCAACCGCCAACAAAGGCAGCGCCCCCCAAACCGTGGAACCTTAAATTGTGACTCACATTTTGGACGTTCAATAGGCATCCCAAGGGCTAAGCGACATGAAAGTTACAAAACCGAGGGTGAAAAAAACAAAGTTTTATCGTCAGCACGCTCGGCTCTTAAACCGACTCGGCGGTAGCTTATTAGGCAAGGAATACTGACCGCGATCCCAAACAAGCTGTGTCAATGCGCCCAATGCGCGTGAAACCCCGAAGATGACGGTGTAATACTGAGACAACACAAGGATATCAGCACGAACGTGCCACGTAGACGCGCGAGCAAAACCTTACGAACCTTGAACTCTGTTAATCCGTAGTGATATAGCAAGCAACCTAGGAGAAACAAGATGTTCAAAAGAAGGTACCTTGAAACAAGGCCTTTGCTCGATGCACATACCTGATGTGGCGTCAACGTTCGGATTAGGGTTTTTTGTTTTTCCGTGCTCTCTCAAAACGGCAGGCGCGACTTCACTTGTCTGAGTTATTTTAAAGCAGGAACGGCATATTAATTTAGCTACCCTAATAGAAGCGCAGGCATGTAAGAGAAGAGCGGGGCGTACCTTCTTAACTAACTGGATAATGGCGCTGTCTTTCAACTCCGGGCGAACATCGCAGAAATGTTGAAGAGCAGTGAATCTGGGATCCGGATCACGTAAGACGCCGTGGCCGTAACCGGGGATGACCTGGCCGCTGTTCAATGTCTTCCATAGGTATTCCTTAATTTGCTCGTGAGTTCCATTTTCCCCAATAGCATCCTTCATTGCTAGCATCCATCGCAAAACTTCTTGATTGGCCAATCCATGGAGTGGTCCAGCCAAGCCGACTGGTAGGGAATGGTCAGTAGGTTATGGCAAGGGAATGATGTGGCTTACAAAGCGATGCAGCGTACGACAGGAACGGATCAGACAGTGCACTTCCAACAAGGTCTAAATTGATAAATGATTAGGCATTCAGGGAATACATAAGGTGCTATATGCCACGACTTACGTGCAGTGTGGGCAGAAACGTTTCCTCCCTCGTGGTCTCCATGAAGTGCAATGTACAGACGAAGATACTCCTTCATGCCCTCATTATCACCGTATCCGAGAAGAGTTGTGTAATTACCTAAACTCGACATTATGTTACCATTACTTAGATATATCAGTTTGTGGTTACTCACCAACAAGATCAGCGTCTTTGTCTAACTCAGCCAGTGGTCGGCCAGGGTAATAGGTATTCCTGTAGATTCTGGCGGCCAAAGCTGGAAGCTTAGCAATAAGATTCAGCGAGTCCTCTAAGGCATATGTCCAGTATTCAGTTTTCTTGACACCCTTCTCATATGCTGCAGCAAACTTGGATTCCTGGTTGAGAGCTGCAACGCCCATACCCAACTGGGTCATGGGGTGGAGAGATTTGGGAAATCTGTAAGATAGTGAATAACTCATAGGTCTCATGCTATATCGGAAAGACACGCACGAGTCCAGTAGCTGCTCAACATATTTTGGAAGATCTCCTTTTTCTGCAAGCTCTCGAGATAGCTGACGAGTCTGTTCCACTGAAGGAACTTGACCTGTCAATAACAACCATAACATAGATTCGGAAATGATTTCTTTTCCATCTTTGGCTGGGGGCAAAACCTTTTGACAATCTGGAATCGTCAAGCCATGGAAACGAATACCCTGGAATAAAGTACAATCAAAGATTATGCTATAGTTCATTCAGTACTGCGAGCTGATTCACCTCGTTCGGATCAAGGACTGATCCTTCCCACAACATGGCCTTCAGGCCACGCATGCCTCCGATAACATTCTCAACCTAAACAAGTGGCTTGTAGTCGGTGCCGACTAGCTGTTGCGAAGACAAAAGCTTACCTTGATCTCCCCGAGAGACGCGTCTCCATGCTCCGCTTTCTGCAAGAAATCGGATCATTGAGTTGGTTGTTACGGTTCATTCACACACTCTCGGAGACAGTAACCTACCAGTTTTTTAAGTTGTGCTTGCTTAACCGGCACTATTTCTTGAAGAGTTTCTCTGAGAGACTGTCGGACCGAAGGTGAGATGTTGCAATGAAAGAAATACTTAAAGAAGCAGAACAAACTTTAGAAGAAGCGAGACGGATCTGGGAGCTTCCAGCCCGAGGGATGATTCTTGGGGTTGAGCGAGATATGAATGCGAGACTCATGATTTGGGGGAACGTGTAGATCAAGAGCGACGCCGTCCGATGCCTTTAAACGGTTGAAAATCTTGGCGGAAGACCCGGGTGACGGCGTGTAGAAGAATTGAGGTCATGCGACTTTAACCGAATGAGCCGGATGGTATGTCACATCACGTGTATTGCGTCACAGTTAGTCATCGCATTGTGTGACAGCTTCGCCACGTTGTCTCTGACGCGTAGACTTTTCTGATTGCCAGCACATTCAATCTCTTCTAACTTCAACCACTTTCCTTGATCCTCGGGACTTGACGGCGGTAAGTACACATTGCTATCCCTTAACCTTGCTGTATAACTAAGGATATCTCTTCGTTACCTTCGATTAGAAAATCGCCTAACCCTAGTCAGCGATGGCCACCATTCCAATTCTCGTTCCAATTGCTTACATCGTACTTCTCGTCGGAGCCTTACTCACTTTCAGTCGAATCTATAGAAAACGAGCTGAAGGTAAGCAGAATAGTCTTAAGGAGATGGATTCAATCGTTAATGACGTTGGTATTTTCAGCTCGAATCGCTGGTCAAGAACCTTGGTTCGCATCCCACCCAGAGCGTGACACATACATATCGCTATTACAACTCTCGCCTCCTCCTTCCGATGGTCTATTAAAAGCAGCTTTATTGCGTCGCGCAGTCGCTGACGTTCATCGCATTCTGGCCTTCCGTGAGGACAAGGCAGCCTTACAAGCACTACTTCAAAAGGGTTCCGTCGGGGATGATCTCTGGAATTCCTTCCTGGCAGCTGAAAAAGAACTTGAAGCTGAAATTGTCGAGGTTGTTAATGAAGCGGCCACCTTCAACCCAGGATGGGGACAGTTCATCTTCCAATCTGCCTCGGAGATGGTCAATAATCAGAAGAATAGAGAACTTTTCCTGTCCATCGCTTCACTCAGAGCCGAAACTGGTTAGTACGACACATTGATGTTCTCCCCGTTCGACTTCGTTTATTGTGAAACTTGGTGCATAATAAATGTTGTTGTGAAACTGTGCCTTCTGACCTGTCCATATGCGCATCTTATTTTCTCAGATGAGAAATATGGTATCAAAAGACCTCCTCCAGTAACACCAGCACCAAAGCCTGTTCCAGCAACATTGTCCGTTTCAGCTCCTACCACATCTGCACCAACAACTCCGAAGAAGAAAGCAAATAATATTCCTTTACAAGTACCGACTACTTCTTCCCCTGCTTCATCCGTGAATGGCGATCCGAGTATTTCCCCTATGGGCTCTCCTAAGGCCCAGGTAAGTGATAAGCACCAGATTTTCCATACTTTATCCTCATTTTATTATTTTATTTCTAGGGAAGTTCCAAGAAGCCCAAAAAGAAGAAATAAAAGCTTGTACCGCCTTCGTTCATTGTCCTATCATCCCGTCAGCACATTTCTTACCTGTGCTATAGTGTGATCATGTACATGACGGGGTCTTCGTCCTTGTATCCATTTTTAGCTATATTCCCTCGTTAACCACATACCTTCTTGAGAATACCATCTATTTTTTGAGTTTGGCATATGGTACCTTTGACATGAGTCTGAATTTGCAAAAGGCCCCCCACATGATACTATCACCACATGCAAAACGTGGCCCAGTAATGTAGTAGTCTCCATTTTCGAATTATGCATTCAGAATCAACGAACGAAAGCAGAGCCGTGTAAGCAATTGGAAAACAAACAGTAACTTTACAAAGGCATTGATATTGAACAAACGAATCGAGCTGCCCAGGATTCCCGCACCAGTCAGATTGGGCAGATAAACAGATGGAACATGTAGAACGCCCAAGGAACATGAGGCATCAAGGTTTGGGGCTTCTTCGATTTCTCCCAACGAACAAGGTACTGCTTCCTCTAACCTTTGATCACAATCGCTTTCTCTGCCGCACCCGCTCGTGCTCTTCCGGACTTGTCTACATGATCTAAACCAAGGACATCATCCGGCTGGAACTTGTGATCAAAGATAATATCATCTGTAGTGGTCCGATTAGTTCCATTCCGTAAACTGGCGACCGGAAGCAACCCGAGAGATACCGAGAGCGAAACTTACCGTCTTCTACGTAGGTTGGCTGCTTGAAGCCTGCTGATTGAATGAGGGTAAATCGATATCGAGCAATATCCTTGTCGCTGACACCCATTCGCTCTTGAAGGCGCTTCTTCGTTTCGGTAAATTTCTCTCCCTATATCAAAATTAATGAACAAAAAATACTATATCGGGAACCGGCATTACTAATCAAACTCACCGGCTTCAAAACGAATTTGAATGGCACGCCGTGAGCTCGTGCAGGTTCTTTCGAGTAGTGGAAAACGTTGATAATCTTATCCTCTTCTCTTGCCTCGAGTTCTTCTCGCGGAATCTCCTAAAGCCCGGTAAGGAAATCGATGAACACTATTGGATCAAATCGGATAAATCTACCACAAACCTCTGCGTAGAATTCCACATCGTGAAGGTTGCCCAACATCTCTGATGAATTGCATTCTCGTTGATACTTCCCGTCCTTGGTGATCTCAAATATTCGTATCCTTCCAGTTGTGTTTGGGGACAAGGTCACTTGCTTGGAAATCTGGTCGGCAAGATCATGCACCATGTTCGTCTTCGGAAGGAGGAAGGAAAGTGTGTTCTTGGAATTCGGAGCAAAGGTCACAATCTACTCTTTAAACATGGCAGAATGAACACTAACCTCCTCTTTGTTGTGAATTCCCGTCCAGACAACCCTCAGCGACCTCTTTGTCTCCAACTCCACAATGCTCATGTCTAATCGCTCATAATACAGAAGAGCGGGCTGATTGCTCAAGTACGACGGCGAAATGATGTCAAAGATGGTTTGATTCAAGGCACGTTTGAGATACGCCTTCGGTAAACCTTGGGCATTGGCTGTTGTGAAGCGTAGCTTGATGGGCTCGTGATTGAGCCGTTCGCCAACCTTTTGAGAAAGCTAGATTGAAGCCATATCAACACATGTCCCGCGCAGGAGATAAACATCAACATACAATCTCGTAGTTCATTTTCTTGCTCAATGTCAGATCAAATTCCTCCTTGTCCTTCTCCTGATCCTTGGGCTTGAAGTGGATCAGCACCCGATTCTGCAAGAAATCGTAGAACTGAATGGGGTTGGATGCGAGTTGCTGAGACTCGAAGTCATGTGCTCTATTGCAGGAGTGAGGAAAGTTAGCCATCTTTGTAGTCCATGTCTTTGACGAGAATACTTACTCCTTTTCACTGATCTCAGTCTGGAAGCAAATGATATCACCATCTTGAATCTCGCTTTGAGCATATGTCGATTTCGGCTTCATCATTTCGATCATCCCCGGTTTGATTTCCTGCATAACCCCAATAATATCTGAGAATGAATATTCTTTTGCCAATCCACACGGAGCACATACCTCATACAGCTTTATCGGAACATTCGGTGCCCACTTCATCTTCTCCGCGATGATACCTGCCAAGTCCCCAACCTTTTGATTCCTCTGAACATAGACCTTGCTTATGCCTGTCAGTGTCTGATTCTGAACGTCAAAATATTTGAGGAAGATCATGATGGAACCAGGCACGACATCTCCGAAAGGAACCTGCAATGAAGGAGTTAGTATTATACTACTGCGATGAAGGTTGGCTAATCGTACTTTCACTGTAGGGGAAGGCTCCCAAACGTCGACATAAAGACGGAGGTCAGTCTGCCTCGCCGCCATGTTATTCCTGACTTGCTCAACAGCTAGTAACCCATTAATATCGATACAGAACTTTCATCATAACAACTTGTGCTCACTCAAATTAGAGGTATCATTCTCCGGAACTGGAGCATCAGGCCTAACAGTTTTGTTCTGACGGTTGACCAACACCCAAAGACGCATTTGCTGTTCGGGGATTAGTATCCACTTGGCGACTCTAGACTTGAAGATCATGTATGACTCTGTTTTCAGAACTCTGAAAGTGGCGAGGTCTGAAGCAGGCCAGTTCTTGTCGTCAAAAGTAGCCAGGTCAAAGCCTTGATGGTTGCGGAAGGATTGATCTGAAATGACTTTGGCAGTGAGATAAAGATGTTGTTCTTCTCGTTCTCGCTTCTTTGCCTCTTGCTGTATTCGCTCTTCTTCTATCCGTTGCTCTAAGTAAAGATGCCGTTAGCGACGAGCTTGGCAATGCATTGAATATAACGGAACATACTCAAATGTGTGGGGATATCGGAATCATCAAACGGAGCGAGAACCTCATCGATAGCCGTATCTCGAATGTAGACCAACATATAGGCGTTTGTGAATCGTTTCAGCGTTCGAACCTGATTGCGTTGCGGGTTCATTGGAACCACTCCGTTGATCGTCATGCCTTCACCACCATAATTCTCTTCCAGTACTTCCTTATCTGTTACAGGAGTGACCCGATCATCATCGAACTTCAACCATCGTGTCTCTCGATCAGGCTTGATCAGAGCAAAATAATGGCCACCATGTAAATCTCCCGAATGAACCAGCACACCATGCAATTTGTATAAATGAGATTGAGAGCGATCAGCGGACTCGTCAAGAAATTCAGCGAGATCAATTTCGAAAGGGAACTCGTGTCGATCGTTGATCTGTGAATTCAGCATTAGCGACGAATCGGGCATGTTATCCGGTAAAAAACTGACTTTAACCATGGCATCCCTTTGAATGTCATACTCAAAGCGCTTGAGTTGGAGATGAAGAACATTTGGGAACGACTCGAAGATAACACCTTTCTTCGCATCTTGGAGACCATGTCCCTCTGCATGGTACTTGTTTTCGCCTTCCAAGGTCTCCACGGCTACGTAATCGCGGAAGGAATCTCGCAGATTTTTATTCCCCTTGACATTTAGTTGAATATCTGCATCATTTCATTAGCATTCTTGGGTTTGGACAGTATGGTGGGATACCCACCATAGAAATCTTCCTCCCTGGATGATTCGAATGGCACGTTGACACATTTGATATAGCTCTTCATTTTACCCACAAACAGCTTGGTAATGGCTCCGTCAGCTGCTGTACCCTGCGTGACCAGAATATTAAGATGGAGCTAATTCATCCAAATTAAATAAGCCAATGCACCTTCATTTTGACTTCCAGTTTCTCTTGCAATACTCGATTGAACTCTTGCACATCATGCTGCATGAAGGAATCAAGAGAATTCCATCCAAATGAGCGTGTCAACTCCGTAGTACCTGCAGCAAAGTGATTAGGCAGGGACAATATCTAGATAATTTCATGACTGACCAACGGATGTATTCTGAGTTTGCAGATTATAAAACACGCGTTGCAATGCAAGAGCAACACTGTCCGCAGGCGTGTCTTGATCAGTAGGTATTTGATACACAGCCTAGAAATGAAGTCAGAAATGAAGTCAGAAATCCAGTCCCTCGATAAAAGGAGAAAGACCTCACTTTTCGGAAGTAATTGGTACAGAACAAAGATTGCAAGAGGGAATTCATATAACATGTAGCACCCTGGTTTTTGAGCCCAACGAAACCGGTTTCTTTCTTGGAGTCGTAGCTAAATAAAGAAAAAATTAACACGCATAACTTTTATCCACGTTCCTGCATGCTTACTTCATGAAATTGTGCCATAAAACACCAGTCGGATCTTTCAATACTCGAACATAAACACTGATAACAGATTCTTCGTTCTCGATAATCGGCCTTTTATGGCCATCAGATGGCACGAAGAGTTTACGCAGATCATGAAACCGGGTAAAGCCCCAGTCACATTCATCAGCAGTGAACCTATGGTGGGCGTCTAATAGACTACAGTTAGTTGCAAATCAAGAAGAAGTGTATTATTCCACTTACGGCTTACTACATAATTAGTTGGGTCGTGAGGATTTGACATGACCAATGCAAATTGAGCACACGCGTGCCAGCCTTCTGGTGCATTCTTCGGATCTGCATAGTCGAGGTATATCGATACGGATTCGTTTGGAGGGGCGTTTGAATTCCCTAATGGGAATAAAAGAATACGCCTGTAATAAAGAAATATAAGTCAACTTGGCGCTGATCCAGGCACTGAGTGAACAAAGGGTTCCTCGCAGACCAACTAGGATTTGAAATAAAGAAACGCGCATTTACCATTTGTGGCCACCGCATGAAAATTCGGGACCAGTAAGCTTCTTCTCAAGACTCTTCCATCTGCTGAGCTTCCATGTACAGACTTGGAAATCCTCAACCTCTTGCCCCAGGTCTGGTAGGTGCTTTGCGGCGAAGTTTTCATCTAAAACAATTGATGAGCGCCCGTCGAGTCAGAGCGGAGCGCATATGATCTAAAGGTTCGCAGAGACGCACAATCAAATACAGAAGTCGGCTCATCGACCTCCATTACGACATTTTGCGGCGGTCCCTTTTCATCCAGAACCTCCTCCATGGAATCATTTCGTTGCTGCAACGTGTGATGCATCACAAGGAATCACGTTCCAAAAAGCAATGCGTCATCATCTGGTATTTGAATCATGATGAAATCCACGCACCATGGCCATTAGTGTTGTGTGGTTAAGAAGCTGAACAAGTCGATAAGCTGCGAGGCGGAGCTTCGTTTGTAATGCAGATTCTACGGGAGTAAATGCAGGTAATAGGTGAAGAGTGCGCGAAGCTGTTTATGGAGATGAAAACGGAAATATTGTCTGGGTGGTTTGGCGTGGTTGTCCTAAGGTTAACCCTCAAGACGCTTGGTCAAGGGCGAAATGACACTCCGGAGAACTGGCTGATCACGGTCATTCCCATTAAAGCGGAGATTCAATTCAGGGGTATCATCATATAATCAGAATTGCTGTGTCAATTTTCTTCTCTGCCGCACGATTCTTAAACCATTCCATTGACGGGAGATGTTCCTGACATCTCCTAACCTGCCTTTCTGGCTGGTGCATCATGGATCAGTGAGTCATATTCGTGCGAGATTGACCTCTCGGCGAGTTTTTCGCCCTCTTTTGCTGGTCTTCCATTTTCCTCAGCGCACAGTGATCACCAACATTTCTGATGCCTGTGGAACAGGAAGATCAGCACACATACTTCCGTATATAGCTTGCGCAGGCAGTTTGTAGCTCCAATCATTCTAGCAGCTGCAAATGTACAACTTGACTGGGATATCAGAATGCTTCAACGCCATTCTCGATAATCTTTGATACTGAAATATGCCTTCATTGCCATCTGCAACAAATGCATCTATCCTATCAGAGGAGCTGGAGGTAGTGAAGGTAGGTGAAATTGCGGTAGATGGTCTACATAGCTGTGTAATCAGGTCCCTTCTCCCAGAATTTAAATAATCTCAATATCACACCCCCTATCTCCTTACGTCTTTTCCAGAACCATTCTCTTCTTTGAAAGCATTTAATAAGGGTGTCTATGAAGGATCTTTTGGTCAAATGTGGATTTGGCTGTCGGGAAACGAATGGGACAGGTCTAGGACCGCTTAGACCAGTTGATCTGACAGACACGCATGGAACATACCTTGAATCTTGCTCATTCCGCCTAGATATTGATATAGCATTAT
>WSTZ01000326.1:0-22531 GCA_019632295.1 Tulasnella sp. 418 | reverse complement strand
TGTTTAACATCTCGTTTTAACCAGAGAGAAAACCATGAGGAAGATCAATTGTTTTTTTAGAGTTTTTTCGAAGTTTTTTCAATTCCATTGATATATTTTATCGTTTTTTCCTTTTCCTTTATGGGTGGGAAACTAGATCCCTTGCGAAGCAACAGGTCGTTCATACAAGATCATCGCATGACACCCGGAAGGACCTCTGACTACAATGTATGTCACCATATTGGTTCAACTAGCTACGAGACATGTGACAATACATTTAAGTATCAACACCCATTTGACCACATTGCACTTTGTGAGCTGGCCAATGTCTGCATTATCAGCGGCTGAAACGTTGTAAGAAAAAGCATGCTCCTGCCCAATCTGACAATCGTGAGTGCAGTACCATGCCTTCTCACAGCCGGAGCAGAGATGAGCGTGATCGAACAAGAATCGCCCGAAGTTGACGCAAAGATCCCAGCTACATCCTTTATTCGTGGGTTGATGATGGTATAGGCCGATAGCGCGATCGGATAGGCATTCGGCTTCATCCAGCAATGCAGAAGTCCCTTTTTTTTTCATAGTGCCACGGCATTCTCAGCTATTTGAATTTCCATATCACCAGTGAATATCGGTCTTTGACGAAGTGCATCGAAAACAACCATCCAACTACAATGGACCGCAAGCCTGACAAGATCAGGACTTTGAGAGAAGCCGAGCGCAACAATATTGATCTCTGGACACAATATCTGCGCTAGACGTGTTAGTCAGCCATATTGAAGTGCTGGTCAAAGCTGTCGCACCTCCATTAAACAACATCTTAGCGACCAGGGGTTGAAATTCATGCTCCACTATGAGGATAAACTTGACGCTTCAAGGTGAATCATCAGTAACCTTCAACAGAAATGTCAGTAACGGCAGAATTTACAAAGAAATACCAAAAAAAAGGACACAGCAGTACAGAGAATAACGTACAGAGAATAACCGTATTGGTTTGGGGCCATGGCTCTCTGGATTCCCGTTCCCATTCACGTACACGTAACCATAGGCCCGTCATGATTGCAGTAACAATTGAGGGCCTTGCAATTGTCCTAGCGATGTTGTCAGCCACAGAAGCTAAATCGCCTAACAGCACATTGGAGGGGAGAAAATGTCGAGAAGTGCGATCAGATACATATCGGAAAGCGGACTCTCCAATTCTATGGCCCACTAATCTGAGAGTTGATAAATGGCCATCCCCTGTCAATCTTTTAATGGCTCTTTGGAACGCAGCTCGGGCCCAAATTCCAGTGTGGCAGGCGAATGTGTAGTAGATACTGATGATAGCCTGGGATCGGAGGAGTATGCAAAGAGCGTGTGTCAAGGTAGCAGATTCTTCAACCTACGAGCGGCATTAGGATCATACCGACATGAAAACTTGTCATTGTCAAATGAAGGTAATACTCACCCTATGGACCGAGCTAACAAGATGAAGAATGATCTGGATAGCACAATCATCCACACATGGATCGCTGATATGGTTTGTGTACATATCCTTGAGTACTTTTTGGACCAAATGAGCCTCGGTGTTGGCATAACAAAGACTGGTAATGATTTGCTCCTGTTCTTTCATTGTCAAGGGCGGAATCGCGGAGTGATTGTGATTGTCACGAATCGAAGTCATTGAGTTTACGCTTGTGATATAGAGATGATGTGCTGTTGCGATAGCAAGAGACCAGCAAGAGATAGAATGAATGAAAGAGATTCCGTTTGTTTGAGTTCAGATTGATAATTGTTTGGTCGATTCTACGTCGGTGTCAAGCCTCGCTCAAGGTAGAAGTATTTACATTGCTCAATATAGGTTGGCTGAATGACATTAAAGTCAGCCAATTTTGGGACACTAAGAGCGCCGAATCTTATGTGAAGGGAGCGTTTCCTCTTTACAGTGTGTTCCGTAGTGTTGCCGAGCCGAGCCAGCTCAGAGTCAGGCTCGGCTCGGCTCATGTTTGGACGTGATTTTCGAGCCCGAGCCGAGCCGAGCCGGGCTCGTGAGGCGCTTCACCATTTGTTCAACGTTCGACAACAATACTGCAGCCAACCGTCGGGGCCGATCTTGACGTTGTCCCTCCCCAAATTGAGTCAAATTCATCGACGTCGAGTCAAGAAAAGGAAGGAAAGGGATGATCTTGTCATCACCATCCATTCCGCTGTCTCAAATGCGTATAAAATCGTCGTTCTGGGCCCTCTTCCTCCTCAGCATACAATGGCAGCCCGCCCGCTCCTGACCCCTCGATTCAGACTAAGGTCTGCGGTCTGCGGTACCTCTATACTCTCACAATGTCTGCAACTTACGTACACACAGCAACTACGTCCAATCTCGCCGGACCCAGCTTGCAGGCTTCAAAGTTCGCCTCCGATCACTTCGGCTCATCAATCCAGGCCGCAATCGAGTGTCTCCTATGCGTACCCAACCAGCTCTTCAGTCTACCCCGTCCAGTACAATCCCTATTACGTTGCAGCAGCTGCCGCCGCCGCATACTATCAAACCCCAGCCAATGCGTATCGGTATCATAACCAGGTTTCACTTCACTGTCCCAGCCTAACATCGTCTCAAATCCTGCCAACACACGACTACCTGGGAATGGTGCCGTTGCGGCTACCACGGGTCTGCCGATGATATCCGGTCCCACGAAGCGTCCTTTTTCAAGCTCCAAAGATACCATTTGCTAGACTTCAAAGCTTGAGTGAAGTGCTTAACGAATCATCGGAACCCATTTCAGCACTCTCGCAATCATCTACTGCATCGGATGAACCAATGGTGGAGGAGCAGGCAGTGTCCGCAAAAGATATCGAACAGAAGTACCGTCAACTTGCTGAAAGCAGAGATTTTACATGGCAGCGCATACCTAGGCTGTGAAGCCGTACAGTATATCCGGGCTAACGTAATTAGAGACGATCGCAACAGAGTGATGATGACGATTGAGATGATGATGTCTACCCGTAAGAATCCAGTATTTTCATACATGCAATGATATCTTGATAATCGTTAGGTAAATGTTCGGTAGTGTATATACGAGATGACGCGGGGTGAGAGAATGGACAAAAACAATAGAAATCGATATTTCAACAAGATTTATATAGAACATGAGACCACTGAAGCTATGGAAGTCTGTTCACGATCAATCATCTCGCGCCTTTCCTGTCCCACTTTCGTCTTTCCTATACGGATCACGTTAGTTGATGAAGAACCAGACGTTTTCAATACTGTTCAACTCACCGTGAGGCATCACCATCAGGCGAAGTTTTTTGAAGCCTATTTTTGACCGCCTCCTGAGAATAGTCGTCAGCTTTATCTAGAAAGACACTCACACGAAGTCACTTGGAAGTGTCGAATTGATTCCAGCCATGATACTAACCACGAAGATCTTTCAGCACACTCCCCTTGGGAGAAATGATGATTACTTACTTCTGAATCTGGTCTGATATACTGAAATCGAAGTCCTCGTCTCGGGCGCAAAGCCGTTCAATTGCGAAATCGGACTGAGCAGATAGCCATTTGGGACTATAGCAGTTCTTCCAGAGCTTCTTGACAGGCTGGCGTGCACTGATGATGTTTGGATCGCGGTATCGTACTCGAGACCCCCGAGAACCTATGTCGATCAGAGAGTAAGTATAAATTAGAGAAAGAAGTTGAAGCGCTCCTTCTAGCTCCGCTGAACGCCATGGTTTGGAAGAGATACGATATATCCAATTTCCGTCTTCGTCATTTTCTCCCTCGTCTGAGCTCATGCCGGCGGACTGGAGCTCATTGAGTAGCGGGACGTACTTCCGCAAGTCACCTACCGCCGCAGCGGCTTGCCTGGATTGCCACAACTGAAAAGTCTTCGTATCAGTGAAGCTGCGCACATATGTATACAGGTATTCCGTACTCACAGTGTTCTTCCGACGAATTGCTGCTTGCGCTAGCCTCTGGTCCAGAGAGATTGCCGGATGTTGTGGTTGGACCTGCGCCTTGTATTTTTTTGCCATTGTACGAAAGTATACCTTGAATGCTTCTTCGATATCTCCACCGTCATCATCTTTGGTATAACCCCAGGCCATATGTTTAGCGTGCCAGAGAAATGCATTGACAAATTGAGAGACTGCAGCGACGTTGAATGCACATTTGATGGAATGGAGCCACGCCATGGTAAATTCCTGGATATCTTGCAGTTCGGGCTCATGTGGATTACTCGGCGGGTCCGGATAAGGATATCGAGAATTGGTATCGGGATCCAGCACCCCCATCAAACAATCTGCATAATTCCTTATCCTTTTCTGTGGATAATCAGCTGCGAGGCATGGGCTATATGTTGGTGATTCATACCTTGAGGAGATTTTCATCAATGGGTCTCGGTCCTCTCCGTGCACCCTTGTTTGATTTTGGGGCAATAGTCTTCCTCCCGGACGATTTGGCCTCCATTTCCAGTACCCGAGTCTTCAGGCTGTCTACCGTGCGACTGATCTCTATCATATCCTATCGGACAATCAGCGCAATCATGACAAACAAGGAGAACCATCTTACTTTAGCTTCGTCGTCCAGGATTGAAACGCAATCTGTCTCAGCGGAGCGCGATCGGGGCCTAGCCTTGCTTCTGGTTAATAGAAGCTGTTCTATTTTGTCGTCGTCTTCGTCATCTCCGTCATCTCCGTCGGAAAACTCAGGAATGTCGATAAGCTCCTTGTCCGTAGACTTAGTCGTTTGGCTCTGAGAATTCAGATTGAATGGAACATTCGAGCTGTGACATACCTTCTGCGTGTGCCTTTGCTGTTTATCACTTATATGGCTCTGGTTCAGATCGCGGTGCTCCGTATCATTCATCCCCACGTCGCCGTCTTCATCAAGTTGAGTACCTAGCTTTGCGGGAGTTAGCGGAGCATAGAATCTACATTTGAAAATTTACGTTTTGGGTAGTTCCAGCGGTGGTGTGGTCGTCATTTGGTTTATTTCGGTCGGTTTGATGGCTTGCGAACCTTGAGCGCGCGAGGGGATCATTCGGAGACGCAGATGACGGAGATTCGGAAAGCCTCGCAATGCGGGACCTCTCGTTATGTAGGTTCCCGATGGCTTTCAAATTCGCACTGTCATTCATCTGAAATTGAGAGCGATTGAACGGTAAACAATTAACCGCGTGAAAATAGCGAAGGGGCTCACTTGTTTCAAGAGATTTGGCCTCCCTATAGCTGCTGCCGCTAACTAGGTAGAAAAGTTGATTCTTGTCAAAGGAATCGGACATAGAAGGTTTGGTTATCACATACTAGGAAGCGCTCTTGTTTTGGAAGCTGTTTCATTAACTCCAAGACCTGGGACTTGTGATTAAATTGAACAAGCGAAAACCAGGGTACTTACATTATCAAATGTACCGTGTGGCTCAGACGAAAGAGTGTCACGAGGAACAACATTCTGCAAGAGGCAATTAGTTGAACCACATCGAGGAGCGTAAAAGTAAGAACCTACAGTGTTGGGGGCTGCAAGCTTATCAGAGGTGTCAGGTTGTAGTTGAGTCCTTTGCCTGCTGGTCGACTGGTCGGATTGCTGAAAGAAGGGCATACTCAATAGATGGCAAAAATGGCTGGGGAAAATCTCTTACAGATACACGGGTTATCGATTCGGCAGCAGGTACGCGCGTGATGGCTGGTGGCAACGAGACTCTCTATAATCAATGTGATAAGGTCATGTTGGCGTTGGAACTATGTATACTTACCTTCACGTGGCGGGCAGCCTTTGAA
Organism: Tulasnella sp. 418; assembly: GCA_019632295.1. Classification (NCBI taxonomy): domain Eukaryota; kingdom Fungi; phylum Basidiomycota; class Agaricomycetes; order Cantharellales; family Tulasnellaceae; genus Tulasnella; species Tulasnella sp. 418. Next base: position 16,807 of record WSTZ01000326.1, on the reverse strand, counting down.
GCGTGGTCAAAATTGGTGGCCCCGTCTTGGGTCCAATAACGAATCTGAAAGAAAGAAAGTGTCAGATTATAGAGACCGAAAATTATGTTTAGCTCGCCTTAGGCGTTTGGCCTTTTGGACGGCCAGTAAAGCCAGGTGATGAAGCGAAGTCCGACATTCGATTCTTTGCTTGAGGCAATCTTCAGAAAATGGAAAAGGAGAGTCGTGTTCAAGAGCTGTAGTTTATAAGGAATCGAAATATGACCTTGTAAAGTTGAAATATATAAGGCAAAAGGCTATGAATGAAAGAGCCTTTTGTTCATCGAGATTTCTTATTTGACGGTTGCCACTCCGAACAAAAAGTCAATGAGTCATAGCTCCGATAACAAAGGCAGTTGATTAACTCCTTGCAGCATCCTACTCACAGCTTGCATGCAAAACGGGGATATACACGCTGCTAAAGTCTACAAACATTTGGAACAAAGATACGAGAGTAGACAAGTTGAAGCGGGGTGTGAGGGAGCGATATTTATGAGGGAATAATGGAGAGGACTCCAAGGGTAGCTCTATCACTCACAAAGCTCAGTAATGTAGAAGATCCAGACACCAAAGATGGGTGATAACTATGTTTAACATTGCGGTGTTGGGGTGCTTTGGGGGGAGATCCAGCAGTTTGAACTTGAATGATGGAATGTAGAGTTCAAAACAAAAACACGCGAAGGCGACACGTGACTATTTCGGTTCGTACAAATGGTGAAAGGTCAATACTTAAGATTTGGCGTCAAATCTTATCGTTAATCCCATGTTCGCTATGTTATTAAGATACCCTATATTAGACAATTCGAAATCAGGCATCCATTGGTTCTATACATGTTGAATCGAATACATACGCTTCAATTTTGTTTCTTTTATTTGTGCTTGCAGAAAGCGGTTGATCTATCGTGTCGTAGCTGAGTCGATCCACACGCAGACAAGGACAAAATCCGCCGGAAAAAGCCAACGGGAATCGGAATACAATTTGGTCCATCTCGACTCATGTCGAATCCTCTCTCTCACCACATGTTGTTGCTTATTCAACAACTTCAAGACCTCTACTACAACAATCACTTTTTCCGAATATTTGGCAATACTTTACTAGTAGAGCGCCGGCATTGAATAGCAATGAACTCGACTTGGGTGGGCTTCTGACTCTAGACATTCATTCAATAATACGTGTTCTGCCGCTGCGCCGACTCGGATATGTGAATGATTGGAGCGCGGGAGAAGCCGATACTTTGTTCCCTTTTGTGTAACATCTCACGTGGTGAATTAATACCCCAGTCCGTGTTATTGGTAATCGCCCGGATTCTGTCTCTGTTTGTTCGGTCGTCATTCATCCCACATTCCCAAGTCTTTTTGATCTTCACTTATTACAAATTATTTTCATCCCATATATCTTGTGCTCTGAATCAAGTTTGATCATTATTTATTCTGATTTAGTATACAAGTTACACAAGAATACTGAGGTCAATGCGTTATCATATGTCGGTCCTCGCTTTCGCTTTCCTGGCAGAGTCCAGGTCAGAATTGTTGAAGCATATCACGTGCCATCGAACATTACTAATACAGTTTCATGATTTTACGCGTTCGCTCTGGTATATTCGTTTATATAAACCACTGAACCACTTATTTAGTATATAAAGGTGTACTTAGATACTGTGCAAATATAACGAAGATTCAACCTTTTAATCGTTTGTTCGATTCCCATTAACGCGCGACCGCCAATTCATCATAAGAATCAGGTTCACTGGCAGAGTCTACCTCTAGGATGTTTGACTGAGTTAGAGCTAATTCCATGCACAGTGTCATCAGTGTCAGTTGAAAGAGGAATGGTGAGATCTATCCTGCAGCGCGTACTTTTCTGATAGCGGTTCCTTTTGAGTCTGATTTACCCGGCTCCCACTACCTCCAATTGATAATTTCTTTGCCTTCGCAAGTCATGTTTGATATTCGACCTCAGACTTCAAGGTAATACGATGTAGAAGAGGAAAGGATTCTGGTTAGCAGCGACGCAAGGGGAAGCTGAGGCACAGAGGGCGGACGCTGAGGACTGTGATAGAGACGATGATAGCGGTATACCATGGAGTTTGATACTGAACCACATTCTTACAAGGTGGCCAAACGCAGGCCAACGAGTAGCATTTGGATGTTCGGTAGAAAGTGGACTAAATACCCTGGAGCAAACAGAGACAAAATCCGGGCGATTTATAACTGTATCGGTGTTATTGTCTAGTGAGTGAAAAACCCCGCTGCAAAGTCGATAACGGATAATCACTACTCTTTCAACCCGAGAAATTCTGTTCAATGAGTTTTTTATGAGTAAGCTCAAATAAGTAAAACAAAATAAAGCAACCGGAATACGACAGTTGCTCTGGAGGTTCGATCACAAAGGATCATAGGAACCATTCCACACAAAGCGGGTGGATTTCTTTCATTGAAACCACCTACAAATACCATTTTCCGCAAAAAAGTGTTGTACTGCAGTCGTTACTGCCAGATTGGGTCGGTGCACTAGCTTAGCAAAACCTATTCATTGCTGATACTTCACTTCCATTATAGCCACTACCCAGTTCATATGAAGGAATGCCATAAAACTGGAGAAGATTCTCACTTATCATAGCGTGGAGTGTAATAGATATGTGCTTCAAGTGACATTGTATGACAGTAGCCTGCGTAAACACCCAAATCCTTGTTCTGGTATACAAATCGTACGCTATCGATGTGCGTGCATGTCACGTACCTTGCTATCGCAAAGTGGGTTGAAACAATCATCTAAATTGCTATTCAACCCCAAATCCAAAGTGGTATCGTCCGACTAAAGAGTGGGCAATGTTCGTTAGAATAATGTCACAGTCTTAGTACGCATCATCTTTCAAACTTGGTTGCCGTAGCTATAGGACCCGGACAGCTACTGTGACAAAATCACCGCACAAGTATGTCCGCCACTATGCTCGCAATGACAACTAGTTTTTGTCAACGGCTTAAACAAATAGTCTTTGCTTTGCTAACGCTGCTGAAAGCGCTCGTAACAATGGAAATTATTTAACAAAAGAAATCCTAAGATATAATAAGCCGAGTACCTAGTCATTCTCCACTCGCAACTTCCACTGGACATTTTAGCACTCTTATCATCTAGTCAGGTGGGTACTGCACGTATTTACTTCCAAACCAGTCTCCAATGACAAAGTTTGCCTAAGATTTTAGTCGTCAGCGGCATGGGAACCGGCGGCATTCAACGTGATCAAGACGAAACAAAGACTGATCGCTCAAAGATTGAGTCGACTCGGATTGAACAAGGCGCCCCCAGTTCCACGCCTTCCGTCACCCTTGTCACTTCCAACATCCATCCGCCACTTCCCTTGGGGCTGCAAGTTGACGCATCCCGATACTATCCCGATCTAGGTCATGATGCTCTTATGTTGTTAAGGCACGCGCTCTCAACGGTTCGCAGAGAGTTCATTTGTTTCTGGAGCTCACAATACTCATTTGCTCGTCCAGAGCATCTTCGATGCGATCTAGGACTCGGACTCCTTCGAGCACAAGTTAATTATGTATGCTAAGACGTTCCATTCATTTGTATCGTCAATATATGGTCTATGTAGAACTCTACAACTCAAAGTACTAAGCTCAAATATCAAATTTTAAACTTGGGACGTTTTGTGCTCACTGTACGGGTTGGAAGCGGGCCACTGTGGCCGTAGTATGTACGATCGGGTGGTTTGCTTCACTCCCCTTTCCTTCTAAGTTCTCACCCATCTGGCAGTAACAGTAGGTAAGTTGATGGACTGGATTCATGTCTTATCCATCTCATAAACTAATTAAACAAATCATCGAAATAACACATCTCGTTCACGCGAGCGAAGCAAGCTAAGCAAAGTGTCATGAGCCGATACCACCGTTAGTCGATAGCTTTGTACCTGTTAGTGTTACATAGTCCAGTTAGCCTGGTGTCTTTAAGTATGTAGTTACCTAGTAGTACTTAGGTAAAGGCTCGTACTACCTCTTGCAAATATTCCCTCCCCTCTCCCCTGCTATCAAGTGCGACCCTTGCGCGCTTACCAGCTTCTGGATATGGCTCGAGAGAGACAATACCCAAAGAACGAGAAATAAACCGAAGGGCAAAAGCAAGCCGTTTCACCATATATCAGGTAAGCATCAACACTAACGAGCCCTAGGGCCCCAAACAAGTGGTACATCGATTTTCATTGCATTACTATACATCGATCAGGCAGTTGCCGAGGTGAAGTGTCTTGTATGTCGCTCCAGATCTATTTCAAGTCATTGAGCCCGGCATTCTGCCTTATGAATACCGAGATGTCTAGATTGATATTTACTGAGTAAACCCCGCTCACATCATAAAGAAATCACTCACCCGAGGCGGCAGTAATCGCTGCAATAAATAGCTTTCTTACAGTGAGGGCAAAGTTGACCATCAAAGGGAAATGGATGGCCATAATAGGGACAAATATCCCAATTACAGCCTAACACCTTACGTTGAAATCTTTGCAACTCATGCTCGGGGTTCTGTCGGCATTGCTGTTCATCAATCCCGACGGTGAGACCTATCCTTTTCCACAAGGCGACGGCTCGCCTGGCTGTCTCGATAGAGATGCCAGGTGAAGAAATAGGACTCCGAAACAGGTTATCCAGTGTAGGGATATAGATCGATCGAATAGCCATAGCTATCTTTTCTCCCTGCTCGAAAAATGCTGGTTCTAAAAATCCCACCACGAGGTCTTCGTCCAGTTCGACTATACAAGTTTGAGCATTAAATCTTATCATTCCAAAGTGATTAACTTGCCTCCGTGGTACTAGCCAATTCTACCCCTAGTGCATCAGATCAGCCCCCGTTTATGCTTTCTGCTTAATTGTCGAAAGGATTCTTTGTTCTTTTTCTATTTGAAGCTTTCGGTAGTGGGTGCTCACTTGTAGAATTATGATGTATGTATGCGTTCGCTTCTCGTCAAGAATTAAAGCCCGAACAAAGCTCGATATCTGATTGGTGGATTTTCCGGTCCGAAATTATTTCCGCTTATTTCCGCACCTCAATGGCCACCGAGAGGCTCGATTTTTTCGAGGTGTCCGAGGTCGCCGCCTCACCTCGCCTCACCGCACCTCGCGGCATCGAGGCAACACTAGACCCCTCTCCTACTTACTACTGTACGTAGAATCGGGGATAAGCAATCACGGAACTGACTAACGACCAGCTTTGAGGGCTTCATCCTCGGCCCAGTCGCCAACCGGTCCCAGAATCAGTAATACAGCGTTAGCATCCATCTGGTCAACGGAAAATGATGTTCAACACAATGTAGAATGCTCAAATCATCGATTCTTGTTCCCTCTATCCCGCTTCTTACTACTGGCTTACGGGAACCATGTAATCGCTTCCCTCAACGCCGTCAGTTGACCCTATACTCATAGCGCACTCGAACACTAAGCTGACTGGTCTTCGGCTGTGTCACTTGCAGGGTTAATTCAGTGTCCGGGATGCAATACCAGGCTTTAAGTCAGGCGGTACACAGGGTCGCGGAACATCTAAAACAAAGGACGTGACTATGCAGTTCATGTGAGTTCTTTCTTCACTATGTGAATAATCTTCTACCGGTTCCCTGTCAGTGTGTTCTCAAGCGATGTTCAAAGATGTTGAACAAACCCTGGTTTGGTTTGCTCGGGTATTAGCATCATAACAACAGTCCCCCTCGACCGCTCCCGGCTCTCCTAATCCCTCAGCTACGGCTTGCCACTATTCAGCACAAACCCTGCCACCTATTGTAGCGGATAACTGCCGTCATATGCCCATCGTTTAGAGTACCTGTATCAACAACAAGTACGGTTGTCACATGTGTCGAGCCCACTGTCACATCTCGATATTCACGGCGAACATCCGCCACCTGGCGTGACACCAGTTCACACATGCAACAACCCCCTCATCTTCCCAACCTCCCTCTCTCTAGTGCAAGATCCCTTACCTTTAACTGCTAGACCCAAGCAAAAGAGTTCCGCAAAGCCCTTGGACTCGCGTTGAGAGGCCGCCTTGACCGAAACGTCAAACGCATCCCAAGAAGAGATCAAACGAGAAGAGCATCGCCATTTCGAGATCCATCCGCAGGAAGTTAAGATATGCCTTTACACTATGGTATGAATCTTGTTTACCAAAATGTTTCCGAAGGCTGTTTTGATGCTTAATTCCCATTGGATGGTCTGCCTGCTGAGGTCATCCCGATCTCCTAGTTGGGAGCAGGCATCTTTCAAACTAAATTGAGATTGGTACCTTCGTCACATTTTTAAATATGAACCTTGGTTCGGCACCCTTCCCTAATCATCATTCACTTTCAACAGGGATCACTCTCACTACGGAGATTTGGTGTAGATTGAGCTGTGGTGCTCATATTGGTCAGTACGACACTTTCGAATAATTAACCATTTCAACCTCAAGCTAATCGTCTACGTGATGATCGTAGATTCATCGTGTCACACCAATTCACTGTTCGAACTCCGATTGATTAAACAAAACCCGACCTCAGCCTTTCATCTTTCATTCACGGTCCTTTCTCCATTGAACATTCCTATATCCTACCCAGCCCGACCAGTAAAATCTCACCCTTAGCATCTCAGCTTGACTTGCTCGTCTCATGGCCCTTATTCTTGCAACAGTTTGTCTCCGGAGGGCCAATATCTCATTCTCAGACCGCACGAATCGTGACGTTCTTCGATATCACTCTTGGATCGACTCCATCACGGGTCCTGATACCCTGGCCGTCAACATTTTTACCGATACCTCCCGTGATATTCTTCCTCCCGGGACTTGGGTGACGATACGTGGAACCATAAATGAAGGATCAAAGGGAGCTACTGCTGATATCGAAGTTGACGAAGGAGGCTTGATCGTGGTTGATCCACCACTTACCAAGCCTAGGTATGCTCAATTCTATATCTCGGGCAGGGTTCACAAAACATATTTCCGAGAGCAATCATGCTTAATTATTGAGACGTGGAACTTCGAAAGACAGTGGTTCTATGCGTAAGGCCTAACATGCTTCCGTTCCTACTATTGCTGATCTCCCATCACTTGACAGGCTGCCTATGCATCATTTTAGTCCAAGAGTACGTGAACTAATCACACTCGGTGACTATGTCATCGTAGAAGGCAGCTATGGAGGCTTGTATCATTCTACCGATGACTGTGGTGTCCATATTGAAATTGTACCTAACGAACTCTCAGTCTCACTCAAGGGCAGGATCATGCATTTTCTCTCCACCTCGATTATCGATGATAGCGATGGGAAGGATGGATTGGAGTCTGCTCTTCACTGCAATTACCGAGATCTGGAGGTGTCGTCGGATGGAGATGGTGACACTGAAAATTGGGCAAGGAGTGACGACCCCGACTCGGATGAGATTTTGAGGGCCGCTGCAGCAGTCAGACGGTTTGACGAAAGAATATTAGGGCGAGAAGGGTGCAGAGATCAGGACTTGGAGGAGCCTGAACGAGATATTGTGAAGAGTTGTCATGAAAGGCGGGAGGGGTCATCTCTTCAAGGAGCTTCGTACTCTCGTCAGATCGCCCCAGTCGAGACTCATAGTACAACTTGTACCACACGCCCACCCTCAAAGGTCAAGAAACCTACCCGTCAAGCATATAACGACGATCGCGCTCAACAAGATCCTTTGGCCATCCATTCATCTCCGATTAGTAGCAGGACTAGAAAGCGACGTAGTTCGGATTCAACACCTTCAAAAGGATGCTCAAAGAAAAGTCGGGTGGACGAGTAGCATCGGTTATGTTGATCGGTGTTGACCATGACCATGTAACGTGTTTCTCGTTGAATCATTATCTAAGATTCTGGAAAGCGTTAATCGCCCGGATTTTGTCTCTGCTTGTTCAGGGTCAACCCAACTATCGACGCGTCGTCATTCATCCCACATTCCCAAGTCTTTTTGCAGCACCAAAATCTTCACTTAATACAGATTATTTTCATCCCATATATCTTGTGCTCTGAATCAAGTTTGGTCATTATTTACTCTGATTTAGTATACAAGTTAGACAATACAAGTTACACAAGAATAATGAGGTCAATGCGTTATCATATGTCGGTCCTCGCTTTCACTTTCCTGGAGCAGAGTCCAGGTCAGAATGAGGTTCACTGGCAGAGTCTACCTCTAGGATGTTTGACTGAGTTGTAGCTAATTCCATGCACAGTGTCATCGGTGTCAGTTCAAAGAGGAATGGTGAGATCTACCCTGAAGCGCGTACTTTTCTGATAGCGGTTCCTTTTGAGTCTGATTTACCCGGCTCCCACTTCCTCCAGTTGATAATCCCCTTGCCTTTGCAAGTCATGCTTGATATTCGACCTCAGACTTCAAGGCAATACGATGTAGAAGAGGAAAGGATTCTGGTTAGCGGCGCGCAAGGCGAAGCTGAGGCACAGAGGGCGGACGCTGAGGACTGTGACGGGGCATGATAGAGACAATGATAGCGGTATACCATGGAAGTTTGATACTGAACCACATTCTTACAAGGTGGCCAAAAGCAGGCCAACGCGTAGCATTTGGATGTTCGGTAGAAAGTGGACTAGCTACCCTGGAGCAAATAGAGACAAAATCCGGGCGATTAACTGCATCGTAAGATTCTTGATGACGTGTGCAAAATGTCTTGGATCATAGGCCCGATCCTTCTAAGGAACAGCAAAGCCGATGACATGATTTGTTTGGCTTCGTCACTACCCTTCCTTTGGTCACGCACGACAGCCACCGGGTCCCCTGAGTTTAGTTGCCGGAATTTAGGATTTGGGCCTTCCATGAAAATATTGATGAACCCTAGGTCGTCGTTCAAAATTTGTCACTCGTTCATGTTCATATAATTTTGAAGGCCGGGGGTCCACTCATTAAAGTTTTCCTTTCCTTTGTAAATGGATCCATATCCATCTATGGAGAGACTTGATACTTGATCTCTAGCGCTTTGTCACCTTCAAATCGTCAGGGCGACACGCAACAGCTCGCTGCAACTTAATGTATTTCCTTATCAACCCCAAGAGTACATCATCGACATTGTCAGTTTCCTTGGACAGAGAATCTTGGCTGTGCGAAAAACCAAATCTTTGAATGTCTCAGAGTGCTGAATGATTCGGGTCAAAGAAAGCACGTGATAGTATTCCTTTGAGGGGATGGATAAAAGTAAGATCCCCATATTATGGGGGTGAGCAACGCACAAAATGTTGCTTTGTTAAGCGAGTATTTTCCCTCTTTGTTTCTCCTCTTTGTACCTCCTGATCGCGATGCTCTTATAAAGGCGATCACCGTATGGTCAGAAACAGCAACATCACGAGATGACACGCTATCATTTCAAGTCAAAACTTCCGTGTCCCCATACTACTCCAATTTTGTCAGCTTGTCTTTCTCCGTATGGGGATTTCCTCGCCAGCGCCTCGCACAATTATCTCCATATCACAGATACTTACGGTAATTGCGATCATAGAGTCAAGCTTGAATTGCCCACAACAATCAGATGCATGCTTTGGACACGACATAATACAATTTTACTCGGTCTTTCCAATGGGACTATAGACATTTTGAAATTTGATACGTCAACGGTGAGCCTCTTTGACTGTCTTGTACCTGGAGCACACATTCACTACTTTCACAGCTCCAGATTCAGATACAAGACCAAATCGTAGATGGGGATAACTACCCTATTCGCTACATGGCCTACGCTGACAGAAATTCCCGCGATCTTTTGGCGGTGGCGTATGGTTGGCTTGTCAAGATATATAAGAAATGTACGTGTTTTTCGTTTGCGGCTAAAGCCTCTGTTTACTGAGCCTGTGAACTCTAGCTCCCGAAGGGTGGATCGAAGCGCACAGGCTTGCTCCTGAACCTACAACAGATGGATATGTGGTGTCTGTCCACTTCATCGACCATCCGATGTGGAAATTATTGATATCCCATGCACGGGCAGGATTCAGGTAGGCGAATATTGGTTCAATTCCTCCACATGTTGCGCTGAGTATAATATTACAGTCTGTGGGACCATTCTTTGACGTCATGTGAGCGTGTAATGAGCCAAGTCATGTAGGTCATCAATATAATACGCAGTCATTCGCATACTGATGTATACTCCTTCGCAGTGGGAATTGTGCGGTCTCCCCTGACAGCAGGCATGCGGTCGCCTTCGTTCCTGATTTTGGCATCGAGATGTATCGTTTAATCCCACGTGCTCCATTCATGGAGAAATCGTTTGATATCAAGATGGAGGTTGGTCAGACAACCGTGCATTTATGGAGATATCTTCCCCTCGCTTGTCTTGAAGACGGAACTGGATTTGCTTTCCTCAACGCAGACGGCATCAGCATGGCCATTGTGAATTGGCATTCACGTTTTGTCTGCAGACCGCGTCTTTGTCTGACACCTGAAGACGGCAAGTTGTTTCCACTCTCAATCAAGGGCTAGCTAGGTCTGATTTATCGTGAATAGATTCCAATGACGCTCGAATCCGAATGATTGTGGTGCGCAGGTCTCTAAGTTCAAACTGTGCGGCTTTACTCATTTGCTTCAAAGGCAGGAAACAATTGGTTGATTGCTTTGTACCAACCCTCTTCCAACGGCGAAGTGATGTGCATACAAGCATTTCTTGACAAATATGGTCAGTGCTTGCAAATTCACTGACTCCTCAATGCTTTACTGAATTAGAATGGGTGTTACAGTCGTGTTTTCACACTCCAATCTCGACCAGTTTTCTGCCATTTCAAATTATTCTGCATTGAGAATCGAGGCATATCGCCGTGAAAACCCGGCGCATGTTAGTATTAGAGAGGATCTGAGCACTATAGGACCTCTACGGGAACATATACAAGTCAGTGCGGCTCTTATTCTGGATTGGATTTCCTGACTGACCATCGAAGAAGGTACTTTGCGCCGTGGTTCACGGCATTGGGCCTTTCATGCGTTCCTCATTTCAGAACTGTTATGACGCGATCTTGAAAATTTATGGTTGCATGGTGTCAATCGTTCGACATATGAGTCCTTGAAGCAGTGCATCTCTGTGTAACATTTAGCGCAGACTCGAATACAAATGATTATCATGACAGTTACGGGCAGACTTGAAACACTCCGTCAACTAGCGAATCTTGCCACCGAGAGCATTGACATAACATTACGACTCAACACACCGACATCTCAGCAAGGCTCCATTTTTCCGAACAGAGCGAAGCGTGTTGAGATATACGCTCTTATCGTCTCCCTTCCACTTTTCCTATCATTCTCAGATCGAATTTTATAAATTCCCAATCATTTGTAACATTCCGTGAAAAGGTACAGATTAGGAAAAACCATTGAAAATCTTTTCTTTTTTGTCACTTTGTGCGCGCGAAAAGAACCTAGTGAAACGCGGTGAATTTATACTCCGACATTTCAGTCTTCTTTACTTATACGTACGACTATGTTCGTGATACCTTTCATCAACATGTACAAGTACTATTACAACCAACCAACCCTCGAGGATTGGTCACTTGTCCATAGCCTCGTTCAAGTCGTAGAATGTTATAGACAGTTCGTATAATTTCCTCCCCATTCTCTTCCATTCACAATCCGACCGCGGAGATCTTGAGAAACAGCAGTTGTAAGGACCGCGGTCCTTACATGTCGTCGTTTCTTTCTTTCTCATATTTTAGTTGATTTGTAATGTTTGTCTATGTTTGCCTGGGCTTCCCATGAAGGGACCCAGGCTCTTTTTCTTTTCGTCTTGATCAAGTTCATCCACCGCACCGTACACTTATCTAGTTCAAATCAACTGGGTTCAGTGTATTTTGCACGGGTGACCACTACGCGTAAGATACAGGTTCTTACAGCAGTGAAGTTACGGTTTGTGATAGACCCTGCCACGTCGATTTTCCGGGGTCCATCTTCTATCCCCCTGACGGCCTTTTTTCAAGTAGGAACCGCTCGTAAAAACGCAAGTCAATGGTGCTCATGTCACGTGAAAGCACAAATTGTGGGCGGAGTGAGGAATCAATGACGTCATTGCCAAATTGGCCAATATTGTATAAGTATCCTCTTTCAACCTCTTTCAACCTCTTTCAACTTTGTCCGGCACTCGCGCTGTTTATCATCACCGTCAGGATAACACCACCATCCTTGGAAGCACATGTCCTCAAATAATTCAACCCACCATAGTTCTGATATACCATCCCTGAACTTGAGAAATGAGCAGAGACTCATTGTTCGACTTCGGTCAGCGTCGGGCGGGGACTCCTCGCTAATCATACAAGAAATCAAGTACGTCTACGGGAATCGCATCCCAAACTCGTGGAAGGATGACTATGCATGCGATGCCCTCTTACATCTCCTGTACTCAGCCCGAACAGTGAAGGTGAGTTGTAATTGGGTCATTTCATTGAAAGATCACTGACCTTGTTGACAGGGAGAGCAATATTCTGTGCTTATACAGGCACTACATAGTATCCTCAGTTCAAATCGTATCAACTTGTCGCTTGAGTGTATCAGTGATCTGTGCTCCGCGATACCTTATATGTGTGCTGCGGCGTGGCAGGATCCTCTGGAAGATGTGCCTGTCCTTGATACGGGATACCCGGACCTCAACAATACCTCGTTTGACCTTAGGACTACATATATCAGCTTACTTGAGGTCATTAAAAAGATTCTCATATGCTATAAGGCATACCCTGAGACTATGGACGGTGTTGACCTGTGAGTATTTACCTTATTCAACGGATTGATGTTCATTGAACATACGCTTTATGTCTCAAGGCCCGGCCGCCTGATTGAAGCAGATATCATCGGGTTTCTATTTTACTGCATATCAACGGTACCCCGGGCACTCGACACTACCATGAGTGTTTATTATCTCCTGAGAGAGGGGGCCGAGGATGATTGGATAGCTCAGATCAAGTTTCTCGCTCAACTATACAGTGCAGGTGGCAATGAGCTACTTCAGGACATTGGTCACCGGATGAAAAACTCTGTGCATGACTACCTATTCCACCCGGAATCGCGCCTTCGTCACCTCTTTAGCGTAATGCTCGGAGATTTAGTCTTCGCATCGTCAGAAATCGCTAGTCTGGTCGCGCTTCCTTCAATTATCCACTTCATCATGACCAATCTATGGCAAAGTGTACGAGAGGGAGAGTTCGGGAGCGTATGGCCGAATGCCAATTCTTCGGTACTCCAGATTGCCATGTACGTGGAGATTTTTCCACACTTGATGTTGAAACTAACCCTGTTATTGAAGTATTCTAGCCTTGAACCTTGAACCTCGACATAAAGGCCCTTATTGCGCCAAGCTTATTGTGAAGCTTGGGTTCTTGCCCCTGGTAGGAAAGATGTTATTCAGTGGATGTACGTTCCTATCTTCATTCAACCAAACGCGTTTTCATAACCGTATAAAACAGGCAGTCCTAGCACGAATGCTCACTGGGGTTTCGCCGAGATTGTTAAGCAAGGACTCGAGGCCCGCTCTCAACGGGTCATCAAGACCATTCGGGTGAGCTGGCTCGTTATTCTCGATGCCCTTTGCCAAAGGTTTGTTTCGGATACAAGTATCGATGCTCAAGCAGCTTGTAGCGCTATCGTGCTTTGGAGAGAAATGGGCGAAGCCATTGGCTTGAATGAAGATGAATGTCGTGAGAACCGTGCCACTAAACTTCGACATCGTCACCGCGGACGCATGGGGTGCAGCTGGGAGCTTTGTCCAAACTTCAAGCGTGAACTTCTTTGCATTGCTCGCTTTTGCTCTCGCTGCAGGAAAAGCTTATACTGTAGTCAAGATTGCCAAATTGGGTAAGAGCAATAATCTCGTAGGCAGCCTTCTTTATGCTGATGTTTGATTGCATTACAGGCACTGGACAGTTCATAAGGCAGAATGTCAAGAAGATGCTTAGCCAATGCAAAGCACGAGGGCGGAGGTGCCCTATCACGAAGTTTTTAAACAGTGTTTACCCAATGCGTGTATCATAGAGTTCTTGCTTATACGGCTCCAAATCTTTTCATACACGATTGACAATATATTCACATGGCTACCCACATAGATATATTGATTGATGGATCGGGTGCTTCGCTCTTCAATCTCCATCTTTCCCTTTCACTATTTCGCATTTGGATCCCACCGTCCCAAACCTATGTACTTACTTCCCAATTTAAGGAACGGGCCACTTTTGCTAGTATCCATTAACGGCGGAGTAGACGTCGCGCCAATCGCCGACGATAATCACGAACAAGATGAGCTAGGGATGAAAGGTACATACTATACAGCTATACCCCCTTTACGAATAGACGAAAATGAGGAATATAACAAAGAGTGTAGATACCATTCATGTGTTCAATACATGAATGGTATCTACGCATTGTATCCCTTGTTTTGTTTTGTTTTTTGTTTTTTCAGGGGAAGGTATACCTACCTCACAATAACTAAGAAAATTCATACTGAATACATCAATCATAACTATGGATTGCCCCTTTTGTCCTCCATTATCGTGCCCGTTGTCTTGACCGCTTTGCGGAGATTCAAATAATTTGTCATCTTTTTGTGAGGGTGTTCCGCAACCCCTTTGGTTCACTCAAGAGAACACGTCATCCACCATATAACTGGTATTCTTGTCTAGTTTGATCTCTCCTGTATGAATCCGCCTATTCCCTTCCGCCCTTTCAATCACCTTCTACAGTTCACCACTCAATCGTGACCTTTTCTATATTCAATGATACATTCGTTCAGTCTTCGTATTCTGTACATCGTACTTGGCCTACTTGCCTTCACCGCTTATCTTTCGGTCCGTGCTTCAACTTGCGGCTTTCTGTTTCTCTATCTGTCCTGTGGACCTCTGGCTCCCACTCTAAGTGATAATGTCGCGAAGGTATGAGTATTCACCGCCCTTCAGCTACGACGCTGACTTTGTATAGGTAATCTTTGGGGTGGCTTACTTCTTAATCAGGGGGTTCGCCATTTGCCTAGCAGCTATTGCGCTTTGTAGAATCTCCGCGGGGGTGGATTTACCAATGGTATATTGACAATTTAATCCACAGGATTCCTCTTTGACTGATGTATCATTCACACAGGATTCGATCAGCACCCAACGGCTGAACGAAGCGGATTCAGTCACCATGCCTCACACCCATCAAGTAATCATCAATTTCACAACGCCACAGCCACATGATATGACCCCTGATACTCCTTTCCTCCGTTATGACTGTTCCGAATCGGAGTACGAGGAATTTGTTGATGATGGTGAACTCAGTGCGTCAGACACAGAATAGAACAAGCGCTGACTCGGCGGTACGCTGGAGTGGCTTGAGCTATAAACGATAAGAACAACTGATGTATGTCCTATACGATCTCATCCAATACTTGTGGGCACTAGTTTATCGCGAGATTAATTGTTAACAGTGAGAATTGATAATGTCACTTATTGAAAGTAGTGCAACCTGTTCGAAGTGGGCCATCATTGACGCGGCATGTCCGATTCCCTTTGTTTTCTTTTAAGTCTGAGCGATTCGACTTCGACGTTTTGGTTTTGTTCAACAATTCCGCATGAGTTAATCACCGAGGTTTCAAAAGACCGACATCATTACAACTGAATTCCATCTATCGCTTGCGGCTTAGGTAGCAGCTCACCCTCTCAGGCTCTCCTTTTGACGCGTTTAGTTCGATTGTCTTTAATTATAGACATAGTCTCCACTTACCGATATCGCCTTTCACTCCTCCTAGGTGCTGGGCGACGAATTGTGACAGGGTTTTCGACCTCGACTCTCCAACAGCTACAGTGCGCTCGTTTCAAAGCGATACTACAGGGTTTCCCTGTTCCTCGACTTTTCCCGGCTCCTCGACTAATTTGAGCATAACGCCACCAGAACTCATCCGTTTGCCCTCAAATTTGATACGCATGCAGATACTTGAATAAAAATTATTGGTGCAAAAAACTGGCACAAAGGGCTGTGTTCTGGTTAAAATAACTGTGCAAGGGGAAAGCGCTAATCGCCCGGATTTTGTCTCTATTTGCTCTAGGGTACCTAGGCCACTTTCTACCGAACATCCAAATGCTACGCGTTGGCCTGCGTTTTGTAAGAACGTGGTTCAGTATCAAACTCCATGGTATACCGCTATCATCGTCTCTATATGCCCCGTCACAGTCCTCAGCGTCCGCCCTCTGTGCCTCGGCTTCGCCTTGCGCCGCCGTTAACCAGAATCCATTACTCTTCTACATCGTATTACCTTGAAGTCTGAGGTCGAAAATCAAGCATGACTTGCAAAGGCAAAGAAATTATCAAATGGAGGAAGTGGGAGCCGGGTAAATCAGACTCAAAAGGAACCGCTATCAGAAAAGTAGGTAATCAGAACACAGAATTTGGCTCAAAGGAGGTTGTATACCCACCAACGTAGTCGTTTCAAACTGATTTTTGCACAGTTGTTTTCACTTTCATAGATGGCATCCTTGTTGTTCCTGGCGTCCGTGTCCAGAGGACGGTTGAGCTGATGTTGGTTGAGAAGACTGCGGAGCGCTTTCTTCTATCAGCAACAAGTATCTATCGGTGGATCCCGCCGAGGTTTCTTGGAAACCTTCTCAGTCGATGTCCGCAGACCGGCCACGTTTACCCGGAGAAGCGATCGTGGCTCTTCCACCGCCTTCTCCCTACACTTGGTTGGCATCTCCGCTGCACATTCCTTGATCCGCCGCCCACAATGGCCACAGGTAACTGCTATGTAATCCACTAGAGTTGATGAACGGTGTCTCCACCCTGCAAACTTGATTTTAGTCGCTGACTCGCACAAGGTTGCTGAATACTC